>JAPYMA010001478.1:0-212681 GCA_035041965.1 Anisakis pegreffii | reverse complement strand
TCGTCGAGATAATTCACCGGCCTCATTTGGCCTATCTTCGAAACACTATTCTCAGCGATCTCAGCACGCTGTTCAGCTCCCTCTAACGCTGCGTGAAGCTTTTCGTACTTTTGAAGAGTTGCATTAGCTGTTTCCTCCTGTCATTAGGTCGTTTGAAGCGACACAAATTTGATACCTTCTCTCACTTTTAACAATGGAAACAATGAATGGAACAGTCTGTTATTTAAAACAAAAGTTCATTCTTATAATCTGGAATTTCACTAATGTTTATTCGTAATTTCGGGCAGTATGATTTTCAGTGAATTTCAAAGAATTTGCCAAATGAACATACCGCTTCATCGATGAGTGTTTTTTGCTCCTTCAGTTTACGCTGCAGTTTTTCGGAGGTTTCACGCAATCTATTGATGCCATTCTCATTTTCCTGAATCTCAAATTGCAACTGCTTCGACTTACGTTCGCATTTCGCGATCGTCTTTGCGACCTGTTGATATTTTTGTTTTTCCAGTTCAATTTCAGCCGTTAACGTTTTATAGCGATACTCGAGCTTAGCCAGAAGTGTACCGCTACCCTTCGCAGAGCGTAGAATTGTCATTTCAGACAGATCAATTTTGGATTGTAGTTCTCTGATTTGAATTCCAAGTGTTTTTTTGAGCTGATCAGTTTGTTCAGATTGCTTTTGCTGTTGGGCCAGTAACTCGCTGAAACGCGCACCATCAGCTCTGATTTGTTTCGAGCGTTCTTCACACGTTTTCAGTTCGTTGAATGCCTCATCCAGTTGAGTCTAAAAATGACGTTCACAAATACACATCATAACACATATTTCGCTTCTACAGGAAAGATGCTCTGATGAGTAGATCCGGTGCTGTGAGGCAATCGGAATAGGAATAAGAAAATGTTCTTCTAATATGATTTCGTAATGTTGTACTCTTTTGAAGGGCAAGACGAGCAGTATGTCTTAACGCTTGAAAGGTGTTGAGGAGGTGATTAACAAATGATTTATCCGCCTATGACCACAAATTACTCAATTGCTTACCGCAGCTATCAGTTTGTCGGCTTCAAGCTTCTTCAGTGCCAGACTTATATCGTTGCTTTTTGCAGACAACTCAGCATTATGTTCATTCATTTCTTGTATCTCATTTCCGAACTGTTTCAAAGAATTCTTCATCTGAAAACAATCCGCAAATCGATGACTGCAACTATTGCCTCGTTATTTGCAAAGATACAATCGTGAATGTTGAATACAATTTCCAAAATGCTCTCATGTTCATGCATTTAAAGAAGAATGCTGTTCAACTGAGAATGTGATTAAGACTGATTGTCAATAAACAGTTCTTATCATCGATAAATTTTGCGATGCGATCCTACAGAATCCACCTCTTTCCTAATCGAACGTTCACGATAGTAACCTGGTCCGCCTTTTTATTTAAATCCTCTTTCTCAGACTCTATGGCTGCTACTTTCTTTTCGGTCATCACGTATTGCTCATAGAATTGTTCTCGTTTCGAGTATTCCTCATCCAGTGCACTCTGCAGTTCACTGATTTGACTAATGTATTTCGCAATATTCCCCTGTGCCTCCTCATTCGCCTCATTTGCATGTGTAAGTGCCAGCTGTAATTCCTGAAACAAAACTGTTACAATAAGACAGATTAAATGTTGAATGAATCGGCTAAGGGCATGAAAATTTATGAAGAAACCCACGAATAATCATATCATAAAAGTCACGCTGAGTGTGACAATTTTGATTTGAGATTGCACAGATTGTACCTAGCCACACTATTGCGTGAAATCATTTCCAGACAAAGTATCACGTCAATTAACACCTAGAAATTCAAGTATGGTTAGATAATTTGCAATCTGAATTCTTCATACTACTTTAATTTCTGCGCCAAAGTGATCAGTTCTGCGGAACACATGAAATTACATTCGAATATAAATAAAATATCCAAACTCACGTTAACATCCAATTGAAGCTTTGTTTTCGTACGGTTTAATTCAGCTTTTTCATTTTTGATCGCCTCTAATGATTCCTACAAGAAGCGATCATTCACAATTTTGCATTCGTCAATGGAGTCGTCGTCCTGTCAATGTTCTCATCAAACGAATAAAATATTGCAACATGATACATCAACAAACTGACGATTTCTTTTAATAAAACAACTTGAACTAATCAAAATACCTGCACGCTCTGAATCGCTCGCTGATGAGTGACTTTCATGTTTTCCATCTGCTCATCCTTATGCGCCAATCTGTCGTCAGCATCTTCTTTGAGTTTGCTCATTTCATTTCGTAAGTTCTTCAGTGTTCCTTGCTCCATCTCCAACAACGTTTCTGTTTGATCGATCGTTTGTTGCAGTTCGTGCTTGTCCATGTCTAAATTTCTCGTTAGTTTCCTCGTTTCATCCAGCATTTTCGATGCTTCCACTAACTGTTCACCCAGCTCGTTGTTCTCCTTTTGTAGCTGCTGATTCTCGTGTTCAATTGATTGCATATCCGTTATCAGTTTATCGTTTGTCGTTTGTTCACGGTATAAATCAGCACTTTGAATTTGTGCATTGCGTTGTGCTTCATCCAGCAATTGACTCACTTCACTAACTTTTCTCTTCCACTCATTAAACTCTGCATTCAGTTGATTTGATCGCCTTTCTGACTGCGCTATAATCGCCTTGTAACGATCCACTTCTTTCTTGATATCCTCTGATTCACACAACATTCTCATTCTGTCCTTTTCCGCGTTAACGATTCGAAAATTCGCGTCTTCGACTCTCTTACGTAATTCTTCTACTTGTTCGCTATACTGCCGTTTCAAACTTTCAACTGTATCATTTGAAACCAACGTAATGGTTTCATTGAAGCGACCTTTGTAATGCCCGAGTTCAGCGTTCATTTCGGCTAGCTTTCGACGTGCCTCGTCCGTACTTCTCATCTCATCCTCCAGTGTTGCTTGTAGTCGAAGTTTCTCGGATTCTAGATTTTTGATTTGCGAACTGACAGCTTGTCGTTTGCCACTCTCGTCCGTGCGTATTCCACTCACTTCGTTCAATTGCTTCACCACGTATGTCTTCGCCAGTAACATTTCAGCCAGTTCTTGCTCTAGTTCTTTTTGGCGTGACCTCAGCTCACCGATTTCCGTGGTTACTTGACGATTCACTGAATTCAGTGCTTCCAAGTCCTGCTGTTGCTCGACACTCTTTGTGCGAAGCTCAGAGATCGCCTCTTGCGAAGGTTCCAGTGTTTTTTCAGCATCCGTTTTCGCCTTGTTAGTTTCTTCCAGTTCCTTTGTACTTTTTGCGATCTGTTTCCGTAATTGACGGTTCTCTTGATTACATTTATCAACGTACCTTTTCAGTGCGGCAATTTGATCATTTAATTCATCATTCGCCGTTTGACTTTTGAATTTTGTTGAGCGGATTTCGGATTGATGAGAGGCGTTTGATTCCTGCAATCGACGTCTTAGTTGAGCGATTTCAGCGTCCAGTCGTTTACCTCTCTCTTGTTGCGTTTGATTCGCGCTGGTCTGTTGATCAAGTTGAGCGCAAAGTTCATCGATTTCGGATTGCTTCTGAGCACAACTCGACTCGATGCTCAATCGCGCCTCGTGCACACTTCGAAGTTCCTCTTCAGTATCTGCAACATGTGCATGCGCACGTTCCAGTTCCTTTGCTAATTTCCTCTGAAGTGCTCGTCGATCGTCAACCTCTCTCCGCGCATCACGTAATGCCGTCTCTTTTCGTCGCAACGCACCCAACAAATCCTCCTTCTCCTTACTAACTTCTTTCAAATTCTCATCTTCCACTTTCAATTCACCTTCCAGTTTCCTTTTAGCTCTTTCCGTATCGGCGGTGGCTGTTTTCTGAGCATCCAACGACCCTTCAGCAGCGCTAATAGCGCTCGTTAGCTTTGACTGAACGTTTTCCAGGTCTGCATTATGTTTTTTGGCTGTTTCGAGTTGTTGCGCGATTTGTTGATTGAGTTGTTGTTGTTGATTGGATTGTTTGCTGAGTTTTGTGAGGTTTTGTTTCTGAAGTGCAATCTCGTTGCTGAGTGAGCGAATCTGATTCGTTAGCGACGTTTGTTCAGCGTTCATTTTGCGTTTCGTTAACTCAGTATTCTGTAAAGCTGATTGCATTGACTGCAGCTCTTTTGCTAGTTTGCTAACGGCTTCACATTCGGCATTCGTCTTTCGTTTCTCGTCGTTCAGTTTCGCTTCTGACTCATTGATTTGTGTCTCAATAATGGATTGTTGCTCTAACATTTTTTGCATCTCGTGTTCCACTTCTACGTTACCACTCGCTGAATTGCGTAGTTCTTCGGCAATTCGTTCATTTTCGTCGCAAATCGCTTTCAACTGTTGCTCAAGCGCATCACGTTTTTGCTGTCGTCCAGCGAGTTTCTGCTCGAATTCGCCAATGTTCGAACGAAGCGTGTCGAGAATTTCCCCACGTTTCGCCTCTTGAATTATTGGTATCGTATCGACATACAATCGGAACCAACTCCAACCGATCACACCGGCCCATTGGCCAACATTACGTTGAATAATCAGTGCAGCCGCGAAACGTTTTTCACGTTCTTTCAAATCGATCTGAAACTCGAAGATGTTTGCCAATTTGGTTCTTCCTTTCGGAGCATCACGAATTTAACAAAGAAATTTGTGCTTTCCTTTTCAAAACAACACGCCAATACTATTACTCACAGCTAGAATAAAGTTATCAATATTCTGGTACTGCTGATAAACTGATACGACTAATATTTTGCTAACCTAATGACACTATTGACAGGGAACTATTCTAGTTGATAATAATAATGAAGGAATATTATTGCTAAGAGTATGATGAATTCTTTTATTGTAAAACCTCATGTGTACACAATTCACCGATCTCAAAGTTTATTTTACATAATGGCCAACAAACAGTGAATTGGTCACAGCAGTAATCGTCATTGAGCGATAATTACTCTGTAAGGGATGGAAACTACGGTCACGTCTCTACTATTAATGAGACTAACCAATGCAAAGAAGTATCGTATTTGGGCTTGAAAACCTGAAATCAATTGCGTGAGTTTTGCATCGCGAAGATCCTCCAGATGAGCGAGAACACCTGCTTTGAAGAAAACCTGAAAGAGCGATAGTTATTGGATGAGGACAATTTTGTAGATAGTTTGTTACAGCAGGTTGTTTAGCCACTTAACCACCAGAAATTTCTTAAGAAAATTTCTGTTACCCTCTGACGAACCATTCACAAACCCGGTCGACCAGTTCAACATGTTCTGCGGTATTCAGAAAGACATTGTGAGTTTAAGAGCGTCGAATGCAATAATGAGCGGGTAGCCAAATTTCCAGGCAGGTTAAAGGAAATGAAATCGTGTTTGTATTCTTCGATTTTTTAATAAGTAATCTTTCTAATGATCTAGAATTTTTCCTGATTGCCCAGTGACGGGAGAGGGTCTTTTTCGAGTAGTCCGTATTCTGATATTTAAGCAGCACTTCCGCAAAATTGTGTGATCATGTGATGGAATGTGACTGAGCTATTGCAAAAAAAAATCACGAGTTCTCGAAGGGAGATCGCTCAATTGCGAGTTTTTCATCTGATCGTGCAGAAATAATTAGTACGTAAAGATTTGCGTCTGAAAATTATCTTTAAGGAATGCTAAATGTTTGTTACCTTCGACAATCCAACTTTGAACATGTCTTCATTCATTGAGCCTTCCACACATAATCTTTTCAACATATTCAACGCACATTCTTTCGGATCTTGACTAGATTTTGACTCATCTGCGCCAAGAATTGAATAACGCTGCACAAAATCTGGGTGAGCACTTCTGTTGGGAAATCCTTTACGGCAGATACGAATCCCTTCCAGTACACCGTTACAGGTGAGTTGATTGAGGACGAGTGCAGCATCCAAAAGACCTGATTTCTTCTTTTCATTGGGAATAATGCATCGAATGAAGTGTGGATGAGTGGAGTAGAGCATTGACATGAGGTTGTTGAGAGATTCGCGGTAGAGCATCGATACGGTCATAAATGAACCGGATTTACCCTTCTTCTTCGCTCCACCGCTCCTCGAAGCGTGTGATGCTTCTTCCTGTGTTACATAGTCGGACCATATCTCATTCAGAAGGGTATTCCCTTGTGATACTTTCAAGCATGCGGCTACAGTATCGTTAAGAGGGTCCTTATTCTTTTCAAGCCAATTTGTCACGTTGTATCTGACCAGTCCAGCGTAGTGACGCATTGCGAAGTGTGCCTCAGCTTGTTTACCCTTTGGTGGTTTTGGTTTTTCGAAATTCGGATGTTTACCGAGATGTTGTTCGTTCAATTTCTGAGCCAGGGTCATGTCAGTAGCTTTCGGCACAATGCACTCTTCATCAAGCATCGCAAGAATACCCATCGGTTTCTCAATCAGTTCAATGCAAGCTTGAAGATCCAAACCGAAATCGATGAATTTCCACTGAATTCCTTCCTTCGCATACTCCTCCTGTTCCAGTACAAACATATGATGATTGAAGAACTGTTGCAATTTTTCATTCACGAAGTTGATCCAAAGTTGTTCGAATGAATTGAACTGAAACTATGACTCTGTTTAAAGAATGCCTCACATTCACTAAGCCTCATAGTAATCTTCGTCTGATCAAACTGAACGAAATTTTTTCTTTACTCAAGTCGCAAACATTTCCGTTAACTTTTTACACATCATTGGGGTGGACGAATCTACTGATCAGTGAGTATCCTCGATGTCTTATTACCTATTTGTTTTTCTTCAATTGAGAACGCATCTTAAGGGCAACATAAATTTTTGTCTCAATAGTATTCCGTAGAAAAGTTTCATGTATTTCCTTGAACGATTCCGTTGTTAGCGTCAGTCATGCTCAGGTGTTGTACATTGTTCTTATCGGTACTCACATCGAAGATCTCGAATCCTGCGATATCCAGTACACCGATAAAGTAGTCTCTTGCAACACCCTTTTGATCCAATGTTTGATTGCACTTTTTAACCAACCAGTTGAAGACCCTTCCGTATATCGCCTTACCCATCGCACCAACAGCCCAGTTCACTTGCTCCACATTCTGGCCTTTATTCACCCATTCCGTTCCCACTTTCACTTTGGGATGTGTAAACGCTTTCAGCAATTCGTCTGCCGAAACGCCGTACATTTCCGCTGCCTGAAAACATGTCCTCCAGATATCGTTCAGTTTTATGTAGTTACTGGTAATTTTTGCTTAAACGACTACTTTTAGTGAGATCTTTTTTTTGCAAATCATGGTCATGAGACGAAATTTTTGCAATAAGTAGATTGGAGAAACCTTTTCGGCTTCATCAGTGCCGTCGGGTTCAGCTTGTTCCTCTCGTGGACGTTGCTTGAATTTCATATTGCCAATATGCATATGTGCAGACATCAACTTGTAACAATTCATTTTTTCTTCTTCAGTGAAATGTAGAATATCGAATGCCTCATCAGTCAGTTGAAACTCTTCAGTATCGTTCATCCCATCTACTGTAAGTTCGGCTTGGGCAACAAACCAATATTCACGTAATGGCTTGTCCAATAGAAGAGCTGGTTTCAGTTCTGGTTTGAAGTCTGATGTCATCTGATAAAAGATATGGTAGCATCGCTCGCCTGGCGCTTGTCGGATTACACGCGACTTCTCCAAGAGATCTAAATTAGCAAAAAGTGATTGCTTCATCTTCACAGTAATTCAAGTGTTACAAAATTCTCAATACCTTGAATGAGTACAGGTAGAATATGTTATGCACTTACAATGTTCGATATCACATGATGCAACCCGTCCTTGTTTCGAGAAGTGAATTCGAATAAATTTTCCGAATCGTGATGAATTATTATTCCTGACCGTTCGTGCATTTCCGAATGCCTCAAGCACTGGATTTGTTTGCACAATTTGATCTTCTAGCGTTACCTTTTTTTTACCGTCAGTATCTGTTGACGCAGCACCATTGCCGAGCTGTGCTTGTTGACTTGCTCCGACAAATGCAAAATACGAGATCACCTTAAATGAAGATCTTAATCATTTAATTAATGCAGTGCATCAAACCTGAATGTATCTGGCTTAATCAGTACGAGTTTCTAGGATCTCTCTCAACACTTCTTATTTTGAGTAAATATTAACTTTTCACAAACGAAACATCATTCTGTCACCTAGTGATATCTTTTGATCGCATTTCAATTTATAATCGGAAAAAAAACCTTTTTGGTGTTTTCAGTCTTTCCAGCACCAGATTCACCAGTGATGAGCATTGATTGGTTTTCATGATTCTGTAGCATACTACGATATGCTTCGTCAGATACGGCGAACAGATGAGGTGGCATTTCGTTTTTACGTTTACCCATAAACATATTCGCCACTGAATCCGTGTAGATTGGAAGACGTTTGTATGGATTGATTACAACACAGAATAAACCCGAATAAGTCTGAAAAATCAAAAACGATGAAATTCATTGTGAAATTAACTGGTTATTAATTAGCTCATTTCATGGATTTTCACATGGATTCGAAACAATCGTTTGAATTATTCAGTAACAAATTTAGGAACGCAAAAATACTTATGTGAGAGTTTCACAGAAGAAGTTGCGCACATAGATGAGCATAGCTGCATAACGCGCTCGAAGATTGTGCAGAACGGATGCGTCATTGAGGAAGGTTAGATTTGACATGTCTTCGGTCTTTTCGAATTTCGGTGGGTTCATTTGACTGATGAAATCCGATTTGATAGTCTTCTGAAAGTTACTGAAATATGAAACTTTGAAAATACTCTCTGGAATGAAACTTTAAACTGCCGATTGTATACGTGTAAATTTGCCTTTGTGAATCGAAATCAGTTTTTACCGTTATTGCACTGAAGAGGTATTTTGTAACGTTATGGAACTAGAATTGGACTGATTTTTCGGAAGGTCTAATGTATTCAATGAAGTGTGTGGCATCATTGAAAGTGGTCACACTACTTCAAAGAAATTAAATGCTTTTTACTTACCTCCGTTCCGGCCACGTTAACAGTCACTTGATCTCCTTTTGTCGTCACGATCTGCGCTGCTCTATAGCCCTCATCTTTATCCGGAATCCAGCAGTCTTTCTTCGAATCGTATGGTGCCGACTGATCCTTAACGTAAACATGGGCGGTTAAGTTCACAAACGAATCAATTGAAATATTTCTCAGAACCTCCTTCTAGGCTTCAAGTCCTTTTGATGTTTGCTGGAGATATAGCGTTTCATCGCTTTCTGTTAGTCATAAAATGACGTGAACTCCAACGAAACTAACAATAGAAATTCTGTCCTTCTTTTCTCACTAAGCAATACTGATATAAAATATGTTGCCCCTACGCCCTTCCTCCTTCTTGGGTGCGTCACTGATGATGAAATCAACCAATGAATCGAACCAACTTGAATGATCTCCTCGCGAGATCGCCTCAAATACCGCCATCCTGGATCAGATTCGTAATCGTTCGCCATCACACTTCCAGAGATTCCAACAAACGAAGGTTTTGCATGCAGCAATCTCGCAGACGATTTTGTAACGAACTGTCGACTACCTCACAGTTATCTTACATCCTATATATACACATTAAATACGTTAGTCATTTATCAGGGTCGAATGGAACGAGTTACATTTCATGGTTTGCAAGACAACTAACTGTCATTTCTTGTCGTCAATTGTCATTTCTTATTGCAGGGTCTCAACAATGTATTCCATCAACGTCTTGTTTATTGATTCTGTCAACGACTCTACTGATAGATTTTTCAATCAGCTGTCAGCATTTTTTGAGCGTTTTTTGAACTGTTTTCATTTGTCACTTGAGGCAAATCATTTACTAAGACATATGATTTCATTTTAGCAAACAAATAAATGTTTGGAAGTCGAAATTTTCTCATTGAACATTGGCAGATGCGAGTAAAATGTCAGTATGTCACTGCTTAAAACATTGGAAATTGCTCAGTAATTATGTTTCACTCACAAATCAATTCATCACCCAACTCAAAACCATTGGAAACTTCTCCCATAAATTAAACATTAATGCAATTCGAGGTGCTGAACCAGGCAATGGAGTGGATCAAAAGGCATTCCCTCAGTCATACCTGAATTGCCGTTTTCGTGTTACAGTACGAATCGAGGGAATGTTGTTGGTCAGTAATTCGATTCTCTTTCTGGTTTGATGTTGAACACAATACCATCGCTTGTCAGTCTCCACTGATATCACTACCGGTGAAACGGAAGTTTTTCATATGTAATTTTGAGCATGTTCTCATTGTTCCATCGTAAAGTAACTCATTGTTTCAAAACGAAGGCAGTTTAAAACAAATCCCAATGCTCGTTACTTAACGAATCTGATGCCAGATCCCATAAAGATCAAACGATAGCAATGTTCAAGCAAGATCGACTCTATTTTGATTGGCTGTGTTGTCAGAAACCAAGTCAGTTTTCTTACGTAGAAGCAGCAATGAAATTTATTCATTATTTTCACGTATGAAGTTTTTGTACAATTCACCTGAAGTGTTTTCACTATACATTCATCAAATCACAAACAAATACACTTTTAAAGTTTTGCTAATTCACTACTTTTCATCTGCAAAGGAATACTTATTTTTGCCAAAATGAAGATATCTGATAGAAGTTTGTGCGTTCTAACACAGACAAGTACTAAATTCGAACATATTGTCGCCACGGAGCGCAGAAGAGACGATTCGTGAGGGACACCAAAGTGATATGTGAAATCAACCTTTAAATCTGTACTTAGCTGAATATGTGTAAGATGTACACGGATATCATGCACTATCGATTCGGATGATGAAACTTAACTTTCGTATATCTCATTTGGAAGATCTCTACCTCTTCTTGTTTGTGTCTTATGAATGCCTTGTGTTTCGGTATATAATACAGTGTTAATACAAAATAAACGCCGAAACATATCGCACTCATACTCTTGAATATCCTTGCACATTGAAGTTGAATATTCAATCATGCGTCAAATGCTTGCCATAATGGCACTTATAGTATTCCGCATGCGTTCACTATATGGAGATATCAGACATCTTCACTGCATTAAGTGAAGATCAATAAGTTATGTGATAGTGCAAGGCAAATTTCATTATTTTACATGTTTAGCAGCACTTATGTGGTACCCATTAATTGTCATGAAGGAATGTGTACATCAAGGTTGGCACCGTTCTAGGTTTGCGATTATGTATTTTTTTTGTTTGAAAGTTGAAAGCCTTCATTTAGAAATAACATAAAAATCAGGTAATGTCTTGAAAAAAGGTGTTTGTACGAAAAGCAGATGTAGAGTAAAGTTTTCTTGTTCTTGACTGGATGACCGCTTTTGGACAGTATCGATATGTAATGTTTATGTTTGTAATGATGGAAAAATTTCTGATAGATTTTAGGTGAAATGCATTCTTAAAAATGAAAATTTTAATTCGTTTTCATAAGCTACCTAAGAAACTCAGATTGCGATGTTCATAAAGCAGTAAAATTTTTTTTGTTAGACAGCGTAATCAATGCTTCCTAGCATAAGGTGGAAATGAGTCACTACCAGTCACTGAATAACTGGAATGTAATTCTTCATCTCATCGATTTCAATTAGCGACATCTCTTAGCATAGTGTTGATGAATGAAAGAAAAGTCAACGATTTGATGTGTTGGCTGTGTACTTTCCAAAGGTGAGATAACCGTTAGAATCTATGCTGTTACCTAGGATATTCAGCTGTCAATTCATAACGACGTTATGTATACAGCTGATATCGACTGACTGCTTGACTCTTTTATTTGCTCTCGTTTTTTCACTGTTGACTCATTTTGTTGTGTTCAGGTTATCTGTGTGCTTTTGTCAATCTTCGATTCGTTCTCCTAAAACTTAATCTTCGAAACTCATTTCAAAACGCTTTGTTGTTCACAGCCGTTGTTCATCGGCACGATTACAATTGTGCAGTTGTTATATTGTAGGGATGTATCAGTGTGTATGGTCACAAGTTGGGTTGAGAACGGTTCATTTAACACGATCACACATAATCACAAATCTAGTGGAATTGAGAACAAATTCTAATGATCTGTTGTCTCCTGGAACTTCTCACTTTCTTGTGTCTTTCGTCTAGCGTTCACCGAAGTTTTGGAGCGAATCTTCTGAAGGCCGTTTTCTGCGCTCTCTGCACGTTCTTCTGCGTTCTGAACAGCTGCCGAAAGCGCTTTGAATTTCTGCAGATGCATATTCGCTGTCTCCTCCTGAATAAAAAAGGAATGTTTATCGCAAATGGTTTTTGCAATAAGTCTGAATATGAATGAACTGAATGCAGTATATCGCAGAGGAAAAACACAATAAGCAGATAATTTTTGGAAGAAGTGAAATGAGTAGAAGCTAAAGGTGAATACAATAATTGAAGCAGTAACTGACCGCTTCGTCAACGAGTTTCTTCTGCTGTTTTGTTTTCTGTTGAAGTTTATCAATGGTTTCTTGCATCAGCGCATAGCGTTTCTTATTTTCATCGAGTTGGAATTCGAGTTCACGTATTTTTCGATCTTGTTTTTTGATGGTCGTTTGAGTGTCTTGATAACGACGTTGTTGATTCTCCAGTTCCGAGCTTACGGCCTTAATTCGACGCTCTGCCTTCGACGTTTCTTTCTGAACAACTTTTATCTTGGTCAGTTCAGTATCGTCCACTCTCGATTGCAATTCTTTGATATTCGTCTCGAGTTGTTTTCGATGTCTATCCGCCATCTGGCTGGTTTCTTGGGCTTGGCGTAGCAATTCGCTGAGACGTGCTGCTTCAGCCGCTGCATTCTTTGTACGTTCGTCGGAAGCTTTCAGCTCATTATTCGCTTCATCCAAATCAGCCTTAATATCATTCAGAATCTCGAAGTGTTATGGCTATTTAAATCATGAATATATATCAAGATTGGACAGTTTGCACCTAGCACTAACAGATTTTCAATCAAATAACTCTAGTTCGATCTGTTGCAAACAATCGACCTCATCCTAATTTGTGGATTCAGGTGCCTTTTGGAATAATTTCGACTAATTAACAATAAGATCATTCTTGCTAATGATTATGAGGGATTGATGTTAGATGAACAAATGAATGGATTTCATAAGAGCACTCACTCTGTACAGAAGGATATCAGCTTCAATCCTTTTCTTCACTGCGCTCAAATCGGTTTCTTCCACTACGAATGTGTCCAATTGACGTTTTGCTTCGTTGTACTCAGATTCAATTTGTTTTCTAATTCTTTCGGCCTAAAATTTGTTTTTCTTTTTGTTTTTAAAGAAGCCGAACTCAGTGATTGCATTTGAATTCTGACATTGAGACATTTGATGTGAAAATGCAAAGTGTACAGACTTGTAATGCTTTGCTGGACGCATCGTCCTTTTCTGATTGCGCCACGGATAATCTCTTCTCAGATGCGATACAGTCGTTTCTGAGCTGCTCACGATGCGTTTGTTCTTCCTCGAGCACCCTTTGCAATTCACCGATCTGCTCGCCGTATGCGACCACATTGCGCTGTGCTTCATCATTCGCCGTATTCGCGTGCATCAACGCCATTTCCATATCCTGTCATTTTAACGAATGTGCTTGTTCATTGAGCATGTGACTTTTTTGGCAAATATTTGATCAATGTATTGTCATCTTCATTTTTCGAAGTTTTCAATAAAGTTATCAGCAGATTTTTGCATTTAAATAGCACATCTAGCGTGGAAAGTTGATGACTTTCCGTGACACCTGAGAGTGGACAACGTCTCAGTTTTTAGCAAACATCACTATAATGGGGCCGAACAACTGATTTGAGGAATTCGAACGATTGCTCACAAATTTGATTTACTCGGGTGAATACGTTTTTTTACTGATTATTCGCAATCTGAACTTCTATCATTAATTCAAAGATGAAAAAGCGAAACTTACGCTGACATCACTTTCCAGCTTCTTCCTAACATTTTGTAATTCGGACTTCAGTTTTTGCTCCTCCTCAATGCTTGCCTGAAATGTGACGAATGAACAGTGACAAATCGAGCGAGTTTGATAAGCTTCGGACGTTGTTATTCTTTTCTAATCGTTGGAATATAGAAAGAGATTAATCTCAACCATTAATCTCAACCGCAATCTATACTAGAAATTATTCATCATAAGCAAAAAAGAACAGATGAAGATCGGTCGAGAAAAAACTGCACGAAACAATTCGAAAGCAAGTGGATGTGCTCGCTTACCTGTGCAGATTCGATTGCACGTTGATGATTTTTACGAACATTATCGAATTCTTCGTCTTTTTGCAATAAACGCTTCTCGATTTCGGCCCGAATTTGATTCAGTTCAATCTGCGATCTCGAAACTTTAGTTTCCTCAGCCTCAACTGCAGCTTCAGCTTCATCGAGCGCACGTTGTAGCTCATCTTTTTCTGTCTCCAATCGTTTGACCCTTGAACTCATTTCGTGTACATTCTTCGAACCGTCCATCAACTGTGATTGCAGATCGTGAATTTGTTGGTTCAAGGTGTCACTTTCTCGTCTCAGTCCATCCACCTGCATCTGGAAATTATCGTTGATTGATTGTTCCGAGAACAGATCCGCTGATAGCGTTCTGGATTCTTTCTGTGCCATTTGCAACTCTTGATTCGCATCGTCCACTTTTCGTTTCCATTCTTCAATGGTTTTGTCGAAGGCTTTCTGCTTCTTGTCCAATTGCTCCACTATTGTTGCATTACGCTCAGCCTGTTTGCGTGCCTCATCAGCATCTGCACTCATCTGAGAGCGGATTCTTTCGAGAGCCGTCACTCGCGAGTTCGCTGAATCGATCGCCTCTTCCAGTTCAACCATTCTTGGAGTGATCTTCTTGATTGCTTCATCCAATGAATCCAATGGCACCAAATTGGCATCTTCAAATTTACTTCGCCATTGTTCAATTTCCAAATTCGCCTTATTCAATTGTCTTAGCAAATCAGTTTTCGCTGCGACTTCATCGTCTAACGTACTACGCAGCTGATCCAATTCCATTTGAAGACTCTTTGATTGCGTTGAGAATATCTGTTTGTCTCGGAGCTCTTTAGCTGTTTGTCGTTTGAACGAGTCGACCTCTTGGATGAGTTGCGCTTTGATGGTGGACGTTGTTTGGATCTGTTCATTCAACTCTTCACAGCGTCTCATCAACTCGTTATTTTCGTTCAATTGACGTGTATTTGTCGAGTTCATTTGCTGCAACTTTGTTTTATTCTCATCGCCAGTTTGGTTGAGTTCTGTTGTTTGATTCTCCAAATCCTTTATCAAGCGTTCACGTTCCATTTTCGACTTCACAAAGCTGTCCAATTGAGATGTGCTTTCGTCGAGACGTTTCTGCATTTCCGAACGTTCTCTCTCAGCTTTCTGTTTCATTCTGCGTATCGCATCAATCTGGTCATTCAGTTGCATCACGCAGTCGTTGTTCTTCTTACGCAATTGCGTTTCGGCATTTTCGTGCGATAAACGACTCTCTTCCACTTCGCGTCTCAGTTTAGCGATTTCAGCCTCTTGCTTTTTGCCGGCTTCGATTTGTGCTTCAGTGGCGTATTTTTGTTCGTCCAAACGACTCATCAGTTCGTCCAGTTCGCTTTGTAGTTGTCCTCTGGCTCGATCGGCTCGTTCGCGTGCATCGCGTTCACTCGCCACGTTCTCCTCCACTGCACTCGCACGTCCTTGTTCGTCTTTCATCTGTTTCGTAAGCCGTACGTAAAGCGCCTGTTGATCGTCCAACTTGATACCGCTCTCGTGCAGCTGCACCTCTTTCTTCCTTATTTGCGCATCCACATCGCGCTTTTGACTGTCCAACTCCTCTAAACTCTCGTGCGCTATGCGTACTTCACCTTCGGCTTTGCGCTTCGCTTTATCTGCATCTGTACGATTGCGTTTCTCTCTTTCCAATTCATCTTCCAGTTCCCGAAGTGTTTCCTCAAGTCGTGATTTAGTTTTGTTACCTTGGCCTGTGCGTTCTTCTTGAGCCGATATTTCCTCGGCGAGACGTTTGGCTTCTTCGTTTTGTAGTTGACGCTCTTTATTGAGTTTTGCGATGGCTTGTTCCTGTTGCGCAATCTCATCTTTCAACGATCGAATCTGATTATCTCTTGCCATCTTATCCGCAGTCGTTTTACGTTTATTCATCTCGAAGTCCTGTGCACTCTTTCGCATCGTGTCGATGGTTTGTGCTAGTTTCTTCACTGCTTCATTCTCTTGTGCGGTCTTCTTCTGTTCGGCATCAAGTTTCGCCTCAACTTCAACCAGTTCCTTTTCCATTGTCTCTTTTTCGGCAGTCAAACGATCGATTTGATCCTCGGCTTCAGTATTCTCAGATCGTGAACTCTTAATCTCAGCCAAGACTTGATTCTTTTCGGCGTTAATCTTCTCCAACTGCAATTCCAATTGATTGCGTTCATTCTTTTTACCAGCAAGTGTATTCTCAAATTGGTCAATGTCGGTGCGTAACTGTTCCATGGTTTCTTCCAATTTGCTTGCGCGCACCAACGGCACCGTATCCAAATATAGTAGGAACCATGGCCAAGTAATCACATGCACCCAATCAGCCACATTGTATTGAATTGTCTTCGTGGCTGCTAACATGTCACGTCGATGTTTCAAGTCAATCTGAAAATATAACGATCAAACTATTGATTTTCACAGTTTTCACTGATGTATGATTCATTTGTAAGAGATTTCAAAGCCATATTAGTGAGTAACTATTGAAAGTCTTTTCTGGAAACGATTGAACAGTTATGAATTCAAATGCTCTCAAATCATTTTCGCTTGGTTGGAATCAGTGCTCAAATTGTGATGTTTCAGAATATTGTACGACAACTACGCATTTGTACTCTTGTTATCACTCATGAATGAAAAGAAAATCAAAATGATGCATCGCATTCGAATATAGCAAATGCAATGAATAATTCGTGATATGAGATCGTGATTAGTGCTGATGTGATGTGATTAAGCGACTTTTGCAGATAATGATTAGAACTTACACAGATGAAGTATTCGCGAATTTGTGCTTGTAAACCGGTGATCAAGAAAGCAAGACGCTCATCACGAAGATCTTCCAAATGAGCCAAAATACCTGCTTTGAAGAAAACCTGAAATATCACTGATACATCTCCATGAGATTACTCAGAAAACGACAGATTATATCCAGATCGTGGCTTCATCATGTTCTATCATTAGCGATTGTAAGTATCAAAAGTATGAAATTTATGAATTCAAGATCAGTGGCGGAAATGATTGCTTTTATTTCAATCTGAATAGTGGGATAGGTATATAATTTGTCTGGTAGTTTTAATATTCCCATTGGTTGTTCTTAACTATTAGGATGAACCGTATAAATGGTTTCCATCCTAGAAGCGATCTAGTATAACAAGTGATTTTTCATTCCAAATGTTCGCATATTTGACGAATGTGTTTGTTCATCTTGAAAGTATTTGTAGCAATATGAAAAGATGAAATAAAGCCGCTCACTTTTGTTAGACCAACTTTGAACATTTCTGGTTTCATTAAACCTTCTGCGACGAGTTTATCGAGCATTTTGATGGCACATTGTTTTGGGTCGGGGCTAGATTTAGACTCGAGTGCACCGAGCAGCGCATAACGCTCTACATAATCAGCATGAAGAGTTCTGTTAGGGAATCCTTTACGGCAGATACGAATTCCTTCCAGTACACCGTTACAGGTAAGTTGATTGAGGACGAGTGCAGCATCCAAAAGACCTGATTTCTTCTTTTCATTGGGAATAATGCATCGAATGAAGTGTGGATGAGTGGAGTAGAGCATTGACATGAGGTTGTTGAGAGATTCGCGGTAGAGCATCGATACGGTCATAAATGAACCGGATTTACCCTTCTTCTTCGCTCCACCGCTCCTCGAAGCGTGTGATGCCTCTTCTTGTGTGGTATAATCTGACCATATCTCATTCAGAAGTGCATTCCCTTGTGATACTTTCAAGCATGCGGCTACAGTATCGTTAAGAGGGTCCTTATTCTTTTCAAGCCAATTTGTCACGTTGTATCTGACCAGTCCAGCGTAGTGACGCATTGCGAAGTGTGCCTCAGCTTGTTTACCCTTTGGTGGTTTTGGTTTTTCGAAGTTCGGATGTTTACCGAGATGTTGTTCATTGAGTTTCTGAGCCAGTGTCATATCAGTAGCCTTCGGCACAATGCACTCTTCATCAAGCATCGAGATGATACCCATCGGTTTCTCGATCAGCTCAATGCAAGCTTGAAGATCCAAACCGAAATCGATGAACGTCCATTCAATACCCTCTCTCGCATACTCTTCCTGTTCCAGCACAAACATGTGATGGTTAAAGAACTGTTGCAATTTCTCGTTCACAAAATTGATCCAGAGTTGTTCGAAGGAATTGAACTGAAAAACATTACTCACTGTTGCTGCTTGTCTTCCAGAGTTTCGAATTTCAAGCACGAAACCAATGGGCTGAATGTCATAGGACGATTTATAGTTTTGGAGTGGTTCAAATAATTCGTTGAAAACCTATGCGAAGCATGTTACCTTCGTCGTAAGTATTCTCATGAAAGTCATTTCAAGAATTCTTGCAGCTTTTCATACAAAAATCAGCAGCTTGCTACTATTCACATAATGGGCAGCATAAGTGTTTGCTCCTCGAGGCCACTGCTTCCCGTCAGAAACGGATCAATTAATTGGGAGAAGAGGTGGAAACTTACGTCGAAAATTTCAAACCCGGCGATATCTAAGACACCAATGAAATAGTCTCGAGAAGTGCCCTTCTGATCAAGTGTCTTATTACACTTTTGAACCAGCCAGTTAAAAACGCGTGCGTATATAGCTTTGCCCATCGCACCAACTGCCCAGTTGACTTGTTCCACGTTCTGACCCTTATTAACCCATTCTGTGCCAACTTTCACTCTGGGGTGTGTAAATGCCTTAAGAAGTTCATCTGTATCGACGCCGTACATCGCTGCTGCCTGAAATTTTATCACTTCGTTTGCAGTGGAATCATGAGCTCGAAATTGTTTGCTGACGAGATAGGCGCTGACGATTTTTAGTAATTCTTATACTGCTTATCCGAAATTTGTAGGAAAAGGACATCATGTAAAATCACATTTTAATTCAGTTGCAAGTTTTAATTCAGAGGAGGAAGTTATCACTACAAAAGAATACTTTCGTTCAGCGAAAAATTCCTTTTTCTTGATTCAATATTTCATAAAACCATCTGATCTTGTGTATGTGGATGTTTGGGAAAGTTCATATATTGTTGGAAACAGTAACGGTTGAAATGATCCCAAATAAAGACGGATGATTATCTGCATATTTGTTAGAGAGGAAAGGACAAAAGTTACTTTTCCCAGAGTCCCTTCAAATATCCATTCTCACTCTCTAAACTCAAAATCAGTTTTCACCCAATTGAATCATAGAACACAAACCTTTTCGGCTTCATCAGTGCCGTCGGGTTCAGCTTGTTCCTCTCGTGGACGTTGCTTGAATTTCATATTGCCAATATGCATATGTGCAGACATCAACTTGTAACAATTCATTTTTTCTTCTTCAGTGAAATGTAGAATATCGAATGCCTCATCAGTCAATTGAAACTCTTCAGTATCGTTCATCCCATCTACTGTAAGTTCGGCTTGGGCAACAAACCAATATTCACGTAATGGCTTGTCCAATAGAAGAGCTGGTTTCAGTTCTGGTTTGAAGTCTGATGTCATCTGATAAAAGATATGGTAGCATCGCTCGCCTGGCGCTTGTCGGATTACACGCGATTTCTCCAGCAAATCTGCAAGCCATTCATTTGTGCTAGGCGAGCAAGCCGTTTACATATGTCATCATAGGAGTCTTTTCTATGACGAATAGGTTTCACATTCTTTGTAAACAAAAGTCGATTTTATGTCCACTCATTTTTGCACTCATCGCTTTCTCAAAGGTACTCAACAACAAATGAAATGAAAGCATTTTAGAGGTTACTTACGGAATCCAAACAACTTACAATGTTCAATATCGCATGAAGCAACTTTGCCGTGTTTCGAGAAATGAATTCGAATGAATTTTCCGAATCGTGATGAGTTATTATTTCTGACTGTTCGCGCGTTACCGAATGCTTCAAGCACTGGATTTGTTTGTACAATTTGATCTTCTAAGGTCACTTTCTTCTTGCCACCTGCTGTCTCTGTAGCGCCACCAGCTGCTTCTGTTTGACTTGCACCCACAGATGCAAAGTATGCAATTACCTGAAGCAGCCAAGTTCAGTTGATCAATGTGTGCAGTGCCATTCGACTAAACCAATTTCCTCATAAGATAAATCCAAAAATTTGTGTTCATCCTGCATGCTTCCAAGATAATAGCTGCGCTTATGTGATCGATCGATCATCATTGTAAAGTTATCAGCTAACCTTTTTAGTGTTTTCTGTTTTGCCGGCGCCAGATTCACCGGTGATCAGCATTGATTGATTTTCGTGATTTTGGAGCATATTTCGATATGCTTCGTCTGATACAGCGAATAGATGTGGTGGCATCTCATTTCTTCTTTTACCCATAAACATGCGTGCCACTGAGTCCGTGTAAATCGGTAAACGTTTGTATGGGTTGATCACAACACAGAATAAGCCAGAATATGTCTGCAATTGTTATTTTTCTTCGAATGCCATTGAATTTTCCTGATTTCATCTAAGCTCAGCCAAAGTATTCAAACGATTTGCTAAATTACTCGTTGCAATTTGTCTTAACTCATAACGTATGGATGGCTCTGAAAGGCATTCAGCTATGTCTTTCCAGCTAATAATCTACTGGACCAACACCTGAATGTTTTTTGCACCTCTTCTTATCGTACGGTCAATGTTCGCTCATGAATGTGACATGCACTTTGCAGCAATTAGTTAACACCATAACTGATGATTCGAGATAAGAGTAAGAAAGCCTACATAGATGAGCATTGCTGCATAACGTGCTCGTAGATTATGTAGAACACAAGCATCGTTCAGAATTGTCAAGTTTGACATGTCTTCTGTTTTCTCGAATTTTGGTGGGTTCATCTGTGCCACTAAGTCCTTTTTCAGTGTTTTCTGAAAATTTTCATTAGTGTCGGAATTTGATCGAATATTGTATCGCCTGCAGTGGTACATATAAATAAGTACAAACTATCCTTTGTTCTCTACTTTTACGCTTATTCATCAAACATAATCTTATATTGAATTGTCAAAGAACAACAACCAAAAATAACTCGATTTAGCCACTTTCATCAAGTTTTGTCACCATCTGATCCCTTCCTACTCTTATTTTCAATTCGTTCCATTTCTGTCAAGCTGATTAAATTTGTGTCATAGCCTAAAGATACTTTACTAGTGAATATCATTGAGTAACACTTTCGAAATCATAACTTGGAAATTCGCAGAGTTATATCTCCGACTGTCGAACAATCTCAAATGATATTGAATGCTTAATTGCTTCCTTACTGCTAATCGATTTATAGAAGTCTGAATTGTGGTTAATACCTCTGATCCTTTGCTTGTGACTGTGATTTGGTCTCCTTTTGTGGAGATAATCTGAGCGGGCACGTAGCCTTCATCTTTGTCTGGAATCCAACAATCTTTTTTCGAGTCATATGGAACTGATTGATCCTGAAAATATCGATGAATGAGAAGCGCATATGGTAAACACATTCATAAACATTATCTATTGAAGGAGTTTGGGATTTCTAAACAAGCAAAAAGCCACAGATTCCAACATTTGACAACTGGAATGTTTAAGAAATAAATACAAAAAGACGACATCATCACTCAGTTGCCGTGGTGAGAACAATGGTCAGTGATAACGTAGATTATTCAAAATGATATGATAAAAGGGCTCACAGCAGTGATCTGTTCTCGAGAAAGTCTGAGATACTGCCAGCCGGGATCGTTTTCGTAGTCCATTGTCGTTGAGGACAGTAGCAGTCTGTGCTGAAGATGACTGCACTGTTCGAAGATGTAACGATGCAATGATTGCTCTCAGCCGATCCGCTCATTTATGTATCCTCCAACAAATTCATTTTTCTCCCGAACTGCTCTCGAAACAAGTATGCATGTTATCGTTTTTCATTCAGTTGCGTACCTTTGCATTTTTTCATTCCAAACCTCTATCCACTTGAATGTTGCCGAGCAGAAGTGTTGTGTTGTTGAACACTACCTACTTAATATCACTTATCTATCTTCACCTACGACACCACCCTAACAGCAACGTTTACTGTACACGTTATACGTTGAGTAAGCAATATGTCAAACAAGTGTCACTATGCCTCGCTTGCATTCCTCAGCATAATATTTATCTCATACTTAAAAATTTCAAAATTTCACTCACCTCATCCATAAAATAGTGCACGAATGCACATACACATCTTAGCACAAAGCACGTAAACATCCATTGCATCAGATACGTACATCAAATACGTGTATCATATCAATAACAAGCACAATAAAGATGCTCTCCTCGCACCTACAATCCTCTCAGATTCTCCTCTTCTCAACATCAAAATCATCAATACCAGATTTCATCTCTGTGTGGAATTGTTTGTTTGTTTAGATAGGTATAAATCTGGCACATAGGTCGTACTTACTGTCACATAAGTCTTAAAGTTGGAGTTTTGAAATTTCTTCCATTGCGCACATTATGCACTTCTGTTAGCTCGGGTGCAATTGAGCTGGTTCATTTCGGGGTGCGCATTCCAATTCTAAACATGTTTTGATGCGAGTTTACTTAAAACTGATAAACACGATGAAAAATTATAGTCCAACTATAGAGTAGACTGGAGTTTAGCACAAATGCTGAATAAGTAATGAAAACTGCCGTGAATCTCTACTTTTCGACATCAAGTTTTGCGAATTCAACTTCTGCTTGATTATCAGTATTCATTTATTTCCGATTTCCACTTAAGCTTTATTATCAGCGTTCATGAGATTATGCAAGTAACATGTTATGAATAATTCAACATACGATACTTTATGAAAAAATGTATACGATTTCATAAATCTCGTAGATTGAGATGTGTTCATATCCAGCTATATGAAATACAGGTTATAATGACCGATTGGAAAATTTGAAATGAGATAATAAACAACACTCAAAGTGATCAAAGTAAATAGTAACAATAATCAGTGTAAATAATAACAACGATTTGAGTGTTCGTATGATTGCAAGTTATGAATTTATGAAAAGTATATTTGCAGATGGTTATAAATAAATGTCTACGTTATGCTCACAGATGATGTTATTGTTATTATTCTGGCTGTACTAATTTAGAAGAGTGTTGATTTTTGATCGCTCGGTAATGCATTTTTTCAGACCAAAGTATTTTGCGAAATCGCATGAAATGTGCTCCCATATCGTCGGTGTTGTTACATACCAAAGAAACCATTTTCTCAAAGTCATCTTGAATTTTAACTCATCTTCGGTTAGAGGTCGTTTTATTCAAAACAGTGTTTCTCAATATTTTCCATGAAAATTACCACCAATCTCTTTCATTATTACCGTTTTGCCTAATTAACAAAATCACCAGCGTTATGAATCATTAATTCAGTTCATTTCTTTTGGAAGAGATCATTTTTACGATTGTTCAAAATTCCCGAGTGCTGTTAATTCCCGAGTTATAGTGATTTTTATTCTATTTGAAATTGCTCATAACACCGGAGGCATGCTTTCTTGTTGTGATGGATGTTGCTCCTTGATGTAAACTGGGATAACTTACTTTTGCTAAACATCAAAGACTGACTTCGAAACTGCGTAGTAGCCTACCATGGGAATGTCAAGGGATAGCGGGAAATGGACTCAGTGACTTCAGAATATAGATTATCCTCCCTTCCAAATTTCCATTTCTTAAAGGCTTGAAGATGTTAACTGGCTGAGAGAAGTGGAGCAGTACAGAAAGGTCTTTGGAACGATGGAGACTATCGCCACATTTCCAGTGAGGCCTCTCAAACCCGAAATTATGCCATATGGGTCTTTTGTGAAGTATATAATGAAACAGTCTTACTGGATAGTGATGTTTTAGTGCAGGTTTTGAGTTGTTTACGGCACTGATGTTGGTAATGAGTTAAGGATGAACACTGAATGAAGTGAAATTGTTTATTGAGTATTATGAAGTTAACATACATGTATTATGCGAAATGGAAATATCCCAGAAGTTTCGCATACAAACAAGATTGATTATCAATCAGAATCTTGATCAACATCAATAGAATACTTCGTTTCAAAATACGATATACTGTCAATTTGAGACGCACGTGCATTTTTCAGAAGGTTATTTTCAATGATTGTAGGTCACTGATGTGGAGAAACGTTGCCGGTTCTACCAGTATTTCTCAGTTTCGTTTTGGACCTTATCTTCTGAACGCTGTTCTCGGCTGCTTCAGCTCGTTCTTCAGCATTCTGTACTTGCGTATAAATCTGTCGATACTTTTGTAAATTCACTGTGGCCAGTTCTTCCTGAAATAATTCCTGTCCGAAATTGTTGTAAAAACGATTGGCATTCCTCAAATTCATTCATCACAGAGGCAACATCCAACAACGTAGTTTGTTGGCTCTGTGATGTTTTCAGAGTACCTCTAAAATCCAGTGAAACATCTCTTGCGAGACTCTCTCTGATATTTGCTTATAGCACTCGCCAAACTCCTATACATAAGGTTTCTCAGTGCAACTGCTTGCTCGAAAACGAACAGCAGGCGCTACCGTAAAGCTATGTTTTTTGATCAGTAGTGATGATCACAAGTCGTTTCGATAACGTTTGTAACAGATATGATTAAGGTCATCACATAATTAAGTGTCACTAATTTCAGCGCTTTGTTATAAATACTGTTTCAGTTATGCATTAGCTTATTTCACCGTTCATCTTTTCATAACGACTGCATTCCAGTTTTTTCAGAAACATGCAGTAGGGTATGAGGTGTCTCACCGCGTCATCAATTTGTTTCTTCTGTTGCTTCAGTTTGTTTTGCAACTTCTCAATGAGTTCATTCATTTGAGTGTTTCGTTTCAAATTCTCGTCGATTTCGAATTCGAGCTGTCGTATTTGTCGCTGTTGTTTCGTAATCGTCTTCATCACATCTTGCGTTCGTCTTCGTGCATTTTCACCGTCCGCATTCAACGTCTTCAATCGATCTTCCATCTTGCTCACTTCATTCTTTGCCACTGTCAACATCGCTGCATCTTGTTCATCCAGTTTGCACTGTACATCTTTAACGCTCATCTCCAATGATTTACGCTCACGTTCGATCATCTCACTTCTGGCTTGTTCCATTCGTAGTTGTTCCGAAGCATTCGATGCTTCCAAAGCGTTTGCTTTGAATAATTTTTCTGAATTCTTCAACTCGTTCGAAGCTTCATCCAGATCTGCCTGAAATGTCACATCAAACCTTTGTTCACAATAAACAGTATACAAATGATACTCTAATCGTAAGTGTAAATATTTCCCAAATTGAAGCATTTCTGAACGATATTTTATCACTTGTTCTCATATAGCGGTAGTTTTGAGTTTATCATTATTCATGTTACATTCTGAAAACATAATTACTAATCGACTAACAGAAAAGACTCAAAATTCAGTAGTCTTGTGTTTGTTGTTCTAGGCTGTGTTCACAGAAATAATTGCTATCTCAATATTAGAAAACCATGAGCAGCTCAACGATTCATTCCTAACATCACATATCAAAACAATATTTTCTAAAATCTCACATTCATTGAAAAAACCAAATCAGAGTTCACAACAGAAACAGTCATAAATATAGTCGAACTCATTCAATCAAAGCTTAAATGGTCGAAATGCAGTCAAAAAGGTCAAAATTTCAATGCAAAATGCGCCCACAACCCTTGTCTGAACAATATCCTCTTGCATGCGTCTGTTAGCAGCGTTAATGTCGTTGCACTGAATCGTGAGTTTGTCGATTTGCTGGTGTACTTCATTCGTTTCGAGTGCCAGCTGATTGTTAAGTCGTTCAGCCTGAAATTCAACACTGCTACATCTGATTGGGATATACGTTGTTGATAGTCGTTCTTCATTCGTTCTTAGTTGAGTTGACGGTCATGGGCACTATCAGGTTATCATACAATCCACATTAGTAGTGTTTAATTATCATGATTCAATTATTACGATTTTCAACCAATGCAGACACCTGAAAATTGGTTCAGAGATACTGAATGCATATTCTAGATAACTACCATCGGAAACGAACTGCATAGCAATCCAGTGGCTACACGAACAATCGAAAGGCACCTGTGATGATTTCAGCTCAAGAACTTCTTTTTCAGATTGTACAAATGCCAAACGTTTCTCAGCATTTATACAATCTTCACTGAATTGTTGTCGTCGCATCTGTTCATCCTCGAGTACGTGCTGCAGCTCACTGATTTGCTGTGCATACTTCTTCAGATTCGTCTGTGTGTCTTCGTTGGCCGAATTCGCATGCGTTAGAGCAGTTTCGAGGTCCTTCAAAGAATTTTTGATTGTAATCAATAAGCTGATTTTTTTTTCATATCAAGTGGTGCGGTCTTCTTCAAACTTCCAGAAGCACAATCTGAGCAGTCAGTAACATACCCTTTTCTTATTTCATGAGGATCTCTTAAATTTCTGTTCTAATAAAGAATATTCCCAATCCTGATAAGTTCTTTTGATTGATTGGATTTCCGGCCATACCGCATTCTTTAAATCGTTATCACTTATTATCAAGAACCAACTAACGTTCACATCCGCTTCAAGTTTCTTCTTCAGCCGTTGTAATTCTGATTTTTCATTTTTCTCAGCTTCAAGCGATCCCTGTAATTGCAAACACACATCACCACATTCAAAAACAGACAGATCATCTCATTCTTTCCTCACTATTTCGGGGCATTTGCAACGGTCACTTTTCAGAACTGATATCAAAGTGGACAATGAGAAATTCTCCCATCAACTAATACCACACCAGATCAAAGAGAACAACACCAAAACACACTCCACCTGAATGGATTCCAATGAAATCTGATAATTTTTGCGAACATTCTCAAATTCTTCCTCTTTCTCTTTCAGTTTCTTGCTGATATTTGCTCGAATCTCTTTGATTTCTGTTTGGAATCTGGAAACTTTATTTTGTTCACTTTCGGCGGCTGCCTCAGTTTCGTCAACCAAACGTTGCAGTTCCTCTTTCTCCAACTCGAAGCTTTTCATCAGTTTTTGCTTCTCATTTATGCTCTTACCACCGTTCTCGAACTGAACACGCAGCTCTTTTAATTGCTTATCCAAATTTGCATTTTCATATTTCAAACCCTCCATTTGCATGGTGAGATTATCGTTAACAGTACGTTCCTTGAAGAGATCCGATGTGCACAGTCTGCATTCGCGTTGTGCTGAATCCAATTCGTTACTGGCATCATCAACACGTTTTTTCCATTCGCCAATCGTTTCGTTGAAACTTTTCTCTTTCTTATTCAATTGGCTTATATAACTGCTCAATCGCTCCACTTCACCGTTAATATCGTTCACTTCTTCACTCAATCGATCCTTTTCCTTCTGAAGTGTCGTTATTTTGGCATTACTCGTGTCCAGCTTCATCTCGATTTCTTTTATCGCTGAACATGTCATCATTTTTTGCTTCTCGATGACATTCTCATCCAGCAAATCAGCACTTTCGAATCGTCCCTTCAGTTGCTGTACTTCTGCAAGCGCTTTGTTCAATTGTGCTTCTAGCTCGTCTCGAGCGGCTATCTCGTCCTGTAACGATGCATTCGTGTGTTCACTTTCAATCCGAAGACTCTTAACCAATGTGTCAAGTCGTTTCTTTTCTGAATTCTCTTCAGCTACCAATTGTCTTGTTTCGTCCAGCTGATGGGTGATTTGTGTCTTCAAGCCGGTGATCGCATCAATCTCTGCTTGCAGCTCCTCAATACGACTCTTCAACTCGTCATTCGTTGACGACGTACGATTTCTGATCGCTGTTGAGTCTTGGAGTTTCGCCGATTGCTCATCGAAGTGTTGTGTCAAATCCGCTAAAGTTACTTCAAGTTCTTTGCGACGACGCTCAACATCAGCACGAAGTTTTGTCTGCGCATCGCAGTGTGACATTGCCATCTCGACTTGACTCGTCAGACTGGCCTTTTCCTTATCAATTTTCGCCTTTTGTCGTTTCATTTCAGCGATTTGATCGTTCAACTCTGCGATTCCGTCCGTATTTTTCTTATTCAATGCGTTCAGCTGCGAATACTCCCTGACCTTCATCTCGTCCAGTTCGCGTCTCAGTTTTGCAATCTCAGCCTCTTGACGTTTCCCAATCTCAATCTGTCGCGCTGTCACGCCGCGTTCCTCGTCCAGACGATCGTTCAACTCACTCAACTCTCGATGCGCATCCGATCGACCTCGTTCGGCTCGGTTTCGAGCCGCACACTCAGCGTCTCGTTCCTCCTCGAGTGCCTCAGCTTTAGCCTCACATTCTTTACACTGTTTCGCTAAACGCGCCAATGCGGCTTGTTCCTGTTCCAGTTGTGCACTCAAAGAGTGCAACTCTGCTTCTTTTCGCTTACTTCTCGACTCCAAATCCTTGTGTTCTTGCTCGATCTCGTCGATGCGTTCTCGTTCAATGCGCACATCACCTTCAACTTTTCGCTTCTCTTTTTCACTGTCCGAACGACGTCGTTTCTCCGTTTGCACTTCATCTTCAAGCTCATTTGTTGATTGCTCAAGTTTTTTGAACATTTTTGCGTTGTTTTCATTCCTTTGCTCGCGTTCTCTCAAATCCTCTTTTAGTTTAGTCATTCGTTCATTTTGTGCCTTTCGTTCCTTTTGAAGTTTTAAAATTTGTGTTTCTTGCTGAGCAATTTCCTCACGTAGCGAATGCATTTGATTGTCCTTTGCCGTTTTTTCCGCCGCTGATTTTCGTTTTCCAAGTTCAGCGTCTTGTAGACTTTTTCGTATGCCTTCGATGAATTCCTCTAGCTTCTTCACATTCATCTTCTCTTTCTCTGTTCGTTCTTCTTCATTTCTCAATTCCGCCGTCATACTGTCTATGTCAGTTTCCAGTTGTGTGTTATGTGTTGTCAAATGGTCAATTTGATCTTCAAGTTCTGTATTGCCAGACTTTGAGCTCTTGATTTCATCAATGATAGCGTTCTTTTGAGCCAAAACCATCCGAAGTTGCTCTTCTAATTCTTCTCGCTCCCGATTCTTCAGCGTTATTTTCTGTTCAAAACTGCTAATGTCTACTTTAACTTGTTCCATCACCTCCTCCAGTTTACTTGCTCTCACAATCGGCATTGTGTTGATGAAGAGTGAAAGCCATGGCCATCTCATTAGGTTTGCCCAATCCGAAACATTCGTTTGAATCACTATTGTTGCTGCCAATTTCTCGCGACGTTCCTTCAAATCAATCTGAAACATAACATTTATCAATAGCTCATCTTATGCCTGCGTACATCTATCACTGCTCTGATATACACAAAACGGATACATGTGTCATCAGATCAGTCAGGCGTAAAAAACAGACCCATCCATCATATCTGAAATGCTGCAAGAAGAAAACCGCGGCAACCTGTAAAATTCCGGGCCATTTCAGCCCACTTTGAGCGTGAGCGTCAGGCCCAAGCCAGAGCATGAGCACGACAAGCTGATGAGATTAATTTGAAGCCAGTGATTTTCTGCATGCTCTCAACGCGATGTATGATAATCATGTTGAGTCGGCGCTTGAATTTCGAACACACCGAATAGTTCAATTTTTTGCTAACCCGACGCAATGGCACATTCAATCGCAATTTTTCGCAGTTGTCGTTATCAAGGATTGAATGAATTCGGCTGAATCAATGAGTTCATCGTATCGTTTCATTCTCCAATCGTTAATCAGTTCACTAGTTCGGAATCATTCGTTTTGTGTATTTCACTACTTGTTACTTGTCATGTGTTATCGTTTGTTCTTATTGGATATGTATGTCAAAAATTTGAAACCTACTTGTTTACAATAATGACGAATTTCAGCTTGGAATCCTGCGATGAGTTGGGCTAAGCGCATATCACGAAGGTCTTCAAGATGTGCCAAAACACCAGCTTTGAAGAAAACCTGAAGTCGCTTTCGAAAATTGATTCATCTGTCATAATATGCAAAGACGATTTTATTGTGTCACATTAGTTCAGCATTATCATATCGGTCATCGATTCATCTGTGACCAATGTGAACATTTGTATAGTCATTTGTATTAAAAAATGCATTTTCTTTTACTTTCGTTTGGTGATTCAATATGCAAAATAATACCTTTGTAAGTCCGACTTTGAACATATTCTCGTTCATCGAACCTTCTGAAATCAGTTTCTCGAGCATTTTATTGACGCATTCCTTTGGATCTGGACTTGAGGTTGACTCGTCTGCACATAGCAGTGCATAGCGTTCGACGAAGTCTGGATGTGGTAAACGATTTGGGAATCCTTTACGGCAGATACGAATCCCTTCCAGTACACCGTTACAGGTGAGTTGATTGAGGACGAGTGCAGCATCCAAAAGACCTGATTTCTTCTTTTCATTGGGAATAATGCATCGAATGAAGTGTGGATGAGTGGAGTAGAGCATTGACATGAGGTTGTTGAGAGATTCGCGGTAGAGCATCGATACGGTCATAAATGAACCGGATTTGCCTTTACGATGACCACCGGATTTGGATGCCTTTGATGCTTCTTCCTGTGTTACATAGTCGGACCATATCTCATTCAGAAGGGTATTCCCTTGTGATACTTTCAAGCATGCGGCTACAGTATCGTTAAGAGGGTCCTTATTCTTTTCAAGCCAATTTGTCACGTTGTATCTGACCAGTCCAGCGTAGTGACGCATTGCGAAGTGTGCCTCAGCTTGTTTACCCTTTGGTGGTTTTGGTTTTTCGAAATTCGGATGTTTACCGAGATGTTGTTCATTGAGTTTCTGAGCCAGTGTCATGTCAGTAGCCTTCGGCACAATGCACTCTTCATCAAGCATCGCAAGAATACCCATCGGTTTCTCAATCAGCTCAATGCAAGCTTGAAGATCCAAACCGAAATCAATGAATTTCCACTGGATTCCTTCTCTCGCATACTCTTCCTGTTCCAGTACAAACATGTGATGATTGAAGAACTGTTGCAATTTCTCGTTAACAAAATTGATCCAAAGTTGCTCAAACGAATTGAACTGAAATTTAAGTCATTTGAAGGATGGGATTGTTGATTTATATCAGTGTCTAGAATGAAGAAGACCTTTCTCTTCATATGCACCTCGTCATGACTATAAAAAATTCATGCGACTAAAAACCATCTTCTTTTAGTCATTCTGTGAAATTAACTAATGATCACTTTTACTAACATCAAAAATCTCGAATCCGGCAATGTCCAAAACACCAATGAAAAAATCGCGTCGAATTCCTTTCTGATCGAGTGTCTGATTACATTTTTGAACCAGCCAGTTAAAAACGCGTGCGTATATAGCTTTGCCCATCGCACCAACTGCCCAGTTGACTTGTTCCACGTTCTGACCCTTATTAACCCATTCTGTGCCAACCTTCACTCTGGGGTGTGTAAATGCCTTAAGAAGTTCATCTGTATCGACGCCGTACATTGCTGCTGCCTGAAATTTTATCACTCCGTTTGCAGTGGAATCATGAGCTCGAAATTGTTTGCTGACGAGATAGGCGCTGACGATTTTTAGTAATTCTTATACTGCTTATCCGAAATTTGTAGGAAATGGGCATCATGTAAAATCACATTTTAATTCAGTTGCAAGTTTTAATTCAGAGGAGGAAGTTATCGCTACAAAAGAATACTTTCGTTCAGCGAAAAATTCCTTTTTCTTGATTCAATATTTCATAAACCCATCTGATCTTGTGTATGTGGATGTTTGGGAAGGTTCATGTATTGTTGGAAACAGTAACAGTTGAAATGATCCCAAATAAAGACGGATGATTATCTGCATATTTGTTAGAGAGGAAAGGACAAAAGTTACTTTTCACAGAGTCCCTTCAAATACCCATTCTCACTGTCTAAACTCAAAATCAGTTTTCACCCAATTGAATCATAGAACACAAACCTTTTCGGCTTCATCAGTGCCGTCGGGTTCAGCTTGTTCCTCTCGTGGACGTTGCTTGAATTTCATATTGCCAATATGCATATGCGCAGACATCAACTTGTAACAATTCATTTTTTCTTCTTCAGTGAAATGTAGAATATCGAATGCCTCATCAGTCAGTTTAAACTCTTCAGTATCGTTCATCCCATCTACTGTAAGTTCGGCTTGGGCAACAAACCAATATTCACGTAATGGCTTGTCCAATAGAAGAGCTGGTTTCAGTTCTGGTTTGAAGTCTGATGTCATCTGATAAAAGATATGGTAGCATCGCTCGCCTGGCGCTTGTCGGATTACACGCGATTTCTCCAGCAAATCTGAAAGCCATTCATTTGTCAGCAATCCATTCCAGGACGAATAGATTTCACATTCTGTATCAGTGGTTCTCATAGGGGTGAAATTACCAATTTTGGGTAATTTGGATTTGTGAACGGGTAATGGAGGGGGTCGGGCAATTAGTATTTCGTGCAGCTGTTAAGCTATGGAAGAACGTCACTGTGATGGTGCTTCTTAACTTGGATATGTAAATGCGGTTAATTGATGCGGCATTCTCCTATTTTCTGGTTATCATTGGCTGGTCCGTTCCTAACAGGGTTCTCATTCTTTTCCTTTCTGCTATAATTACTCTCATAGCTTTTATCAACAAAAGTGTTCTCTCCTGCTAATTTCTCATTCATTTCACTTAACAATTAAAGTCAAATTCTCATTCTATCAAATACACTCTATAATTGATCGTTTGACTGTTGAACGTTGTTGAGCAATAATATTCTATTGCTGTATTGTTGATTTCGGCTGTCAACACTCGTTAACGTATCTAGTAAATAGTATATGATACAGAATAAGAAACTAATTCAAACTGTGAAGTGAAATGAGACGAAATGAATGAGAGAAACTCATCAAGAGAACGATATTCGCATGTAATAGCTATGAGAGTGAATACAACACGTCTGAAAAGAATGAGAATCCATTTAAATTACTTTGAAGTGAGTGTGTCATAGACAATGGCTTTTCATGCAGTCATAGTCGATTGCAGTATGAGGATCACAACGGTCTACGAGAAGACCCAGCGATGCCGATTACCACCATGGACTTGCTAATAAGATTAAACGGTCATCTGAACATAACATGTGCGATTTCCATATTCGATAGGGGAGTGGGGGGAGGGATAACGGAGGCCTGCCATTTCATCAAAGGGGTAATGGAGCACCTGAACGTGAGAACCACTGTTCTACATCAACCCAATTCGATTTTATGTTGGTTGACTCATTGAACAGTATTCACCGTTTTCTCAAAGGTACTCAACAACAAATGAAATGAAAGCATTTTAGAGGTTACTTACGGAATCCAAACAACTTACAATGTTCAATATCGCATGAAGCAACTTTGCCGTGTTTCGAGAAATGAATTCGAATGAATTTTCCGAATCGTGATGAATTATTATTTCTGACTGTTCGCGCGTTACCGAATGCTTCAAGCACTGGATTTGTTTGTACAATTTGATCTTCTAGTGTTACCTTCTTTTTGCTTTCTGATTCACTGTTTGGCAATAGACCTTGCTGACTTGCGCCCACTGATGCAAAGTACGCTATCACCTTCAAGAATGCTTTATTGTCAACGAATTTATTCTATGAACCTACTCTCATACAATAGCTCTCATTTACTCACTCTAAGAACACACAAAGAATATTGAGTACTTCTCAGTGAACCGAGTGTGTACCAATCTTTTCATTTACTTCTAGTTCTTTCCGCAACACCTAACAACACTTATTTTCTACTATATCTGAATGCAAAAACTAATGTTTTAGTCTTCACATTAACAATGCTCCTCTATCTTACTGTGAAGAAATCTTTTGGTAAGGGAAAGACATATTCTGTTCAAATTCATCTCCATTGGTACCTTTTTAGTGTTCTCAGTCTTTCCAGCACCAGATTCGCCAGTGATAAGCATGGATTGATTCTCATGATTTTGTAGCATATTACGATACGCTTCATCAGATACTGCGAACAGATGAGGCGGCATCTCAGTTCGTCGTTTACCCATATACATATGCGCAACGGAATCCGTATAGATCGGTAGGCGTTTATACGGATTAATGACAACACAAAATAAACCCGAGTATGTCTGCAAACGATAATGCGACATCATTCGTTAGGTTTTTCACTAATATTCTGTCGGTGAGATGTAATAAATACTTCATTTCTCGGTGTTGTTCTGCACTGTTATTAGTGCACACTGAATGTGTTCATAATCTGACAATGAAGATGGCTATTTTCGGTGTTTTCAAATATAATGATGCCACTTGACATCATCGGATGTGTACGATCACAATTCAATGAAACAACTCTTGCCGTACTCTTGTTCAAACAATGAAAAATTGAAAGAGAGCAATAAATCAAGCAATGAATTACGCACATAGATGAGCATAGCTGCATAACGCGCTCGAAGATTGTGCAGAACGGATGCGTCATTGAGGAAGGTTAGATTCGACATATCTTCGGTCTTTTCGAATTTCGGTGGGTTCATTTGGGTACAAAAATCCTTTTTCAGTGTCTTCTGAAAGCATTTTACTCGCGAACAGTTTAATATAGATTTTTAACCATAAAACTGCATCTTTCGTTCCAATACACTTTCGGTCTCATCGCTTAATAGAACGCAAGTGACATTTGAATTACCTTCACTTGCATATTACAGTAAATGAGCTGATCGAAAATTCATGAATTGGGCTAAAGGTGCATTTAATCTCTGCTTTTTGAAGCTCTCAATAACCTTCCGAAAACCACTTGACGTATTATTCTGAATTCATGCCTTCAAGAAGTAACTCATCAAGACCAATTTTTTTTTGGGGGGGGAAGGAAGAATTTCCTTAGAAATTCCGCTCAGGAGGAGAACATTCGAGGAAACGTGATATCTCGTGGAACGAGTCAGAGATTTAGCTTCTCATAATTGCCTATCATGTCAGTAAAAAAGTGTGAATGTAAATAAACGAGCAGCCAAACGTAACATGGAATTTGCCAATAGGCTACGTACCTCATTGCCATCACCCGTTTGTACGACCACTTGATCTCCCTTTGTCGAAACAATCTGTGCAGCAATATATCCTTCTGCTTTATCCGGAATCCACACATCTTTTTTGGAATCGTATGGAGCTGCCTGATCCTACAATAAATAGAGTGTGCGCGTTGAAGATATCTAAAGATAACCTTGAAATCCGGGATATCCTTATGCACTCAAAGGGTCATTGTAACTCATTTTGCTTTGGAGCGGTCGAAGAAATTCTCTTTATGATCGCTCTCAAAAGTTTGAGGCAGCCCTTCAGAACGGCTCTGGCCCACTAGGCCAGTCAACATTGAGCAGTGCCGTACAGGAGGTTACAGTACCAAAATCCAGTTTGATTAATCTCCTCTCAACATACACAAGTTTAATTGAAGGAACAGAACTATCAACTCAAATCTACAATTAGAAGATGTTTTGAATGCTATTCATTATATTATAATTACCCTCATTAATACCGATCATTCGAATATAGACAAGTCAAATCCGCATCGCAAGTTATTTTATTCGGTTCACATCTGCAATTTGACAAATTTTCGACCAAAACATAACTTACCTTAGCTATTTGTTCCCGACTCAGTCTGAGGTACTGCCATCCTGGATCGCTTTCGCAATCAAGTGACATATTCACCGATATTCAGTGAAGGTCTGATGACTTGGTATCAAATGTATAATAGTTGAGGTTCGTTGAGAGAGACGTTCAGATGCAACAATGATGCTGTGAACGAAAACGTTGAATATAAAGGGATTGAATTGGATGGGATTGATTTTGATTTTATTCAGCTTCTTAAGAGTTGTTTTGATTCATTCATCTCGTTTCGTATGACAAATAGAATGTAAAAATTTAAGTAAATATGAAAAAAAAATTTTTGATGTTCCCCACTAACAACTTACCGATGTTATTCTCATCATTCTTGTTGAAGAAGCACATCAGAACTTTTATTAAGCTTTACTTCGGTTACATACTGCTGCATAGCTACAAACGGATTGTGAGATACATCCACTTGTTATTGCACTGTCTTTCTCAATGACTTTGTAAGCACATGATATTTGATGAATGTTCGTAAAATCGAGTTCACTTACAAATTTCGTATTATCATTTCTCGTCATGAATTTTGTCAACGGTTTCTTCATTTAGGATGATTCATTCAGTTCGTTTATCTATTCGCTTACCCATCTATCCCCGCATGAATAGTTTCCACTCAGAACCGAACCCTAAAACACAAAACAGCACTACTTTTCTTAAAAGGCACAGTTTCCTTTCCTCATTCAAAATGTTTCCATTCCTCTCTAATTTACTGCTCTGGGGATGTCGAGCACTATATTTTATGAAATCCAACGATTTTTGCAAACTATGCAAAGTTGTCTTTCGTCACCTTTGCATTCTCAATACAATCGCATGTCTGCCCATTTCATCACATTATCCTTACTATCTCCTATGACGTATTCATCTCATGATAATCAATCAAGGAAGCAACATTCAATCGATGGAAGTAACAGCTCATCTTGTTGCATAAGTCCTCTTTTCTATTCTAGACGTCCTGAAAACATCTCTGAATTGGTAATTACTAGATGAATCAAGAGAGTTCGCATCCACTCGACTCAGTTGGCCTGAATTTCTGCTAAGCACCTTATGAAAATCGAGAATTGATCACCAACCATATTTTGCCTATCGTCTTAATTTTCACTTTCGAAATGAGTTTTGCAAACGGGTTTTTTTTGCTGAAGTTATTGAAGAATGAAGCTCTCCATTACCAAACTTATCACGTATCCAACTCATTTACATCGAACAATAAAGCCGTATTGATTTTCGGTGTATGTCGATTCTTGAGTTTCAACTTTTGTTTGTTCATAATTGAAGGGCACTGAAAGTGTGTGAAGAAATTTGTGAAGTGTTACATGAAAAACATTTCTGACGAATATCGACGCGATCAATGCACAAATCATTCGATTTTTCTCTTAGAATAGACACTTATTTTGAGAGCATTCAGTGTGAACAACTTTGCTCATTGCCACGCAAAAACACATTGACAAGGCACATCAAAAAACGTTTATTCAGTGGCGTTGAGAGCTTGTTGAGTGACATTTTAAAAGTGTTATCAAATTTTTTTTTACTTCTTCGCATAAGAGGCACTATCAAGTTATTCGTTACTTGTTACACATTAGCACTAACAATAATAACATTCACTTCGGTTTTATTTCGAGACAACTAAATGACAGACTAAAAGTTATGCAGACTAGGTTTTTCTTCATCATCTTCTGCAGCAAATAGCACCGAATGATTATCAAATGAGGGTGAATTTTTAATTTGATTAAGAGTCTTCGTTGTGGTCGTGTCGACGATTCGCTGCTTGGAACGGATTCGTTGAAGGCCATTTTCTGCGTTCGAAGCACGATGCTCAACGCTCTCAAGTGCTGCGTTCAATTGACGATACTTCATCAGATTTGCGTTTCCCAGTAACTCCTGAACATTAACACTGACATTAATACTTTATACACATACCCGATGAAATTTTCAAAAATTTACGTTGTTCTACTTAAATTTTCAAAGGCGTAATGTAAACCAATACTAGGACTACATAGGTTTAACAATGCTCTAGCACCCCGATAATCCAGTGGAACCGTCAAAACCTTTGAGTTCACTAATGAGACCTGCACAACACGCACACAAAACTGAACCCATTATAGCATCAATAGCAGTTACTTTCTTTGGTCAACAAGGTCGATCGATTAACCGATCAAAGTTATTAATTCCAAACAAATAATCAGTTATTTCTGTCATCGTAGAGAAGCAGTTTTTTAGTCAAAGACAGAATCCTCTAGCTATTGAGAGCGGATGATTGGTTTGGATTGAACGATTGAGTGAAATTTATGATATTTACGAACGTAGGACACATAAAGTTTTATTGAGTCAAAAAGTTCATTTAAAATTGCATTTCTGACTACCAGAATCGTTCTTAGAGAAGAGAATGAAACTTTTTTCGTTATCGAAATCAACTTCTAAATAAGAAAGAACAAAAAGCTTGGAAGACAAATAATTTTGCACTAGATTGGTTCCATTCATCGAATAATCAACAACGATAATGACCAAGAGTCAAACGTGCAAACTGACCGCCTCATCAGCAAGTTTCTTTTGCGCTCGACTCTTCGCTTGCAACTTCTCGACAACCTGTTGCAGTTGTTGTGAACGTTTCTTGTTTTCTTGCATCTCGAATTCCAACTGTTGAATCTTACGATCTTCTTTAAAGCATTTCTTGAGCAGATCTTGCGAGCGTCTTCTCTCCATTTCCGTTTCTTGTGTCAACGACTTGATTCGAGCCTCCAGTTTCGAGATGCGCTTCTGACTGCCTCGCAAGCGCTGTGCCTCGACTTCGTCCATTCTCAGTACAATCTCCTTGCATTTTGCCTCTAAACCCTTCCGTTGGCCTTCGAGCATTTCACTGTTTTTCTGTTGAATGCAAAGTTGTTCACACAGTCTGGATGCATCTTGCTGCATTTGTTTTGATTGCTCCTCGCACGCGTTTAACTCCTGGTTAGCTTCATCGAGATCCGCCTGAATACACCCATTACTGTTCAATCACTCAACTTTCCTCACACTCTCATAACCACATTTCGTCAATAACTAAATTTTTTAAACTTGAATTACTTCCATTTCTCAACTTTCAGCTTCAAATCCAAACCGTCCAATGTTATAAATACCCATTGCTAGATACATCAATATCACAATAAAGCAATGATGAAAATTGCCATTTACCTTCATGAATGTAGTCTCAGCGTCTAATTTCCTCTTTATTAAACTCAAATCTTCAGTTTCGACCGAAAGTGCTTCTTGCTTCGATCGTTCTTCATAGAGCTCAGACTCGGCTTGTTTCTCGATACGCTTCAACTGAAGGAGAACAACAAAATGGAAGAATTCATGAATAAGTTTGTTGAGAAACAAGGAAATGAAGCATTATTACGAGCACGAATATTCAACTAATGATAGTCATCACAATGAGGATAATACTCGATGATAATAATTGATGACATAGGCAGATTATCTTGTCGATTCGCTATAAAATTTCGAAATAAATGAACGATTAACTTTCATCCTTGAACATCTACTTGCATATGTCATTATTATTGATAGGTTACTGAACGTTATCAACAATTTTAGGATGAATGTGGGTGCCGTGAGCAACACAAGCGTACTTACCTGCATAAGTTTGCTAGCTGCACCTTCTTTTTCACGCATTACATCAGCGAGTTTCTTTTCAGCAGACATCAAATCGGCTCTGAATTGCTCACGTCGGCTTTGTTCATCGTCTACCACAGCACGTAATTCATTAATTTGTTCCTCGTAATATTTCAGATTGGTCTGTGCCTCCGAATTCGCCTGATTTACATTCACAAGTGCGTTTTCCATATCCTTCAAGAAGCACTTCATTATATGATAATGAAAAAGTGAAACTGAACTATTATTGAACTATTATTTTTTAAATACATTTGAATATTCAAACACTCACAGATAAGATCAGTGATAAATGACTATTAGAAATAAAGGAATACTAGAACCGATAACTATTAGAAATTTATGAGATTGAGCAAAAGTATAGATAGACCACTGGTTCTCACGCTATGATGCTCCATTAACAACCTTCGATGGTCTGATAGGCCGTCCTTACCCCCTCGCTTCCCGTTACAATAATTTACTACTTCTACGCGTAACGTCAAAGGAAAACCGAAAACCGGCCTAGAAATTCGTCAGCGGTGTGGAAAAAATTAATTTTCTGGAACGAAACAAGTACTTTTAGAACTTTATTTATCAATTGCTGAAACAATATGAACCTCAGCAATTAACAACGAAAAGCAGTCATCAAGCGGTAAAAAAGAGCTAAAGATACTTAGAAAGTAGGATAAAGAAGACGGTTACCATGAGTGAGCTTCGTTTAGATAAAGAAGAGCGAGTGAAAAGAACACCATCACAAAGGCATTTCATCATAACAAAACAACTCCACCAAATATTACTTTCTCTCAATCAATCCCCGCTACTCATACAAGGCGATGTCGGCCAATATATTGAGGAACTTATGAAATAATTCTGAATACTTTAAACTGACTTTCGTTTAGGCGCAGATGACCTAATGATACTCACAAGAGGGGAGAAAGAACAGTGATGCTATGAGCGAAACACGATGACAACCCAAGTGAAAAAAAAAACACTATCACAGTGGTGTTCCAGCTACATTACCCTCTGACACCCTCAACTTACCTTCAAGGGGGTAATTTCCCCGTCTATGAGAAACCCTGCTACAGACTAACAAATCTTGACCAATACCGTTCAATTGAAGGTGTTTGATAGAGCGGTAGGTCACAACAAATGAATATTTCCATTGAATGAATAATTTCGTGGCACCGTTCGTGACCTTACGAATAGAACAATCAACTATATTCTCCATGAATTCAATCCATGACATTAAACAGAAACTTACGTTGATATCCAATTCCAAATTCCGCTTAATCCGGTGGAGTTCCATTTTATCGTTCTTCTCAGCCTCCGTTCTAGCCTAGAATTTGATCTTGTGCATGTCAAAATAACATGCAAAATTATTCGGTAATTGCTTCGAATATTCTTCTGGGAAAAACCTAATAAATTCTTCAGATGGTAAGTTTAGAGGGTCACCAATAAGAAATGACTATGTGAAGCTGGGTGCTGATCTCAATTATAAAGAGCTAATATTGGCAGAAAATAATGTTTCTGAAAAGCTACTCTATCTTTTTATCCTGATGATGTTAAGTTTGCAGTTGATACTATTGTTCGGCTGTCATTAACAACAACAGAATCCAGTTCAGTTGAAAGCAACGTCTAGTCGACTGAAGGTCGATCAAGGACCGAAATACTTCAAGTGACTTATAAATAAAGAAAGTGTGAACACCACATACCTGTAGCGTCTCGAGTTTTTTCTGATGAACTTTTCGGACGTTCTCGAATTCTGCATCTTTTTCCAGTAGTCTTTTCTCAACATGTGACCTGAGTTGTTGGATTTCCGACTGATTTGTTGATAGCTTTCCTTCCTCGACTTCCACTGCAGCTTCTACCTCATCCAGGACCTTTTGAAATTCGCTCACCTCAAATTCTAATCGCTTAATTTGTGTCCTCGCATCGTGCTCACTTTTGGCACTGTCGGCGAACTGTTCCTGCAGATGGGCAATTTCCTTGCTCATTTGCTCATTCTCATATTGGAATGCTTCACGTTGTACACTCAAATTACCCGCATCAGTCTTCTCCTTGAACAAGTCTGCAGTCACTAAACGATGCTGATGTTGCTGTGTGTCAAGTTCAGCGTGTGCGTCCGCATGCTTCCGTTTCCAGTCATCCACCGTATTCTCGAACACGTTCTGTTTTCGATTCATCTGTGCAATCAGCGCAGCTGCACGTTCCACCTCAGCACCGACCTCATCAGCATCTAATCGCATTCGCGTATTCAACTTCTCCAACGCACTCACTTTGCTGTTAGTATTGGCGACTGTTTGTTCCAATTCAAGCATTTCACCCGCTTGTTTATGTTTCATCTGCTCAACGCTCTCCATCGACAGTAAGTCTTGATCTTCGAAACGACCTTTCCATTGCTCAATCTCGCCTTCAGTTCGTTGCAACTGTCTTCTCAACTCCACTTTACCGTCCACTTCATCGTCGAACTGAGACCGCAACTGCTCCAACTCCATCTCAAGATTTCTCACATGCGCTGCAACATTTTGACGTTCACGACTCTCTTCGAGTGCCGCTCGTTTTGCTTGATCCGCTTCGCTAACACACTCACTTTTCAATCGCATCATCATGCTCAGCTGTTCCTCTAACTCCTGAACTTGATGCGTCAAGTCGGTATTGTCACCCAACAAACGACCACGTACACAAAGGAATTCTTGGAGTTGACTTGATTGCTGTGCATCCGTTGTCTCCATATCCGATAGGCTCAGCTGCACGGATTTATTGTAACGTTCACACTCAACACGTTCTTTTGTGATTGAGTCCATCTGCACACTCGATTCATCAAGTTGTCGCTGCAGTTCACTGCGCTCATGCTCTATCCGCGAACTGCTTTTCTTTATCGTAAACAGCTGATCGCTCAGCTCCGATACAGCATCGTTTCCTTTCTTGCGTAACGCAGCAGTCAGCGTTTCATGTTTCATTTTGGTTTCGTCCAACTCACGCCTCAGCCTTGCTATTTCGCAGTCTTGTTTCTTCGCCGCCTCGAATCGCACTGATTCAACACCACTCTGATCATTCATTTGCTCCATTATCGCGTCAATTTCCCGTTGCAAATCCGCTTTGTTACGATCAGTTCGCAATCGCGCATCTCGAACCATTCTCAGCTCCATCTCTAGCTCTTCGATTCGGGCATTTCCCTCCTTGATCTGCTTATCAGCACGTCCCACTCCGGCTTGTGCATCCTCTAGGCGAACGTTCACTGCGTGCAGTTCCGTATCTTTGGTTTTCATTCGATTCTGCATATCTTTTCGTTGAGCATCAATCTCGTCCAATGTCTCTCGTGCTATTCTCGAATCACCTTCAACCTTCCTTTTCGCCTTATCCGTGTCCATTCGAAGGCGTCTTTCTCGCTCGAGCGCATCTTCACTAGCTTGAAGTGCCTCTTCAAGTTTGGCTTTTGATCGATTGCTGTGATTGGATTTTTCAGTTTGTTCCCTCAGTTCATTGGTCAAGCGTTTCGCCTTATCGTATTGATGTTTGCATTCTTTTTGTGCTTTTGTAATATCGTCTTGTTGTTGAGAAACCTCATTCGTCAACGAACGAAGTTGTGCATCTCGTATCGCCTTTTCTGAAGCGAGCCTCCGTTTTGTGGCGTCACTGTCTCGCATCGCTTTCTTGAGTGAATCCATTTGTTGATCGAGATCTGCTTTTGCTGAAGAAACGCTTTCAGCACGCTTCTCCTCATTTTGCAGTTTTTCGTTCTCCTCACCCAACGTTCTTTCAAGATCTTCGTTCTGAGCCGCCATCTTTTCAATGTGTTCTTCGGCCTCAGTGTTACCGGATTTTGAGTTTTTGATTTCTGCAAAGAGGCTCGCCTTCTCAGTTAACGTTTCATCAACTTTTTCTTCGAATTTCCGAATCTCTTTCCGTTTCATTTTAACCAACTCTTCTCTTTCGGCCACACTTCTTCTCAGTTCTTCTAATGTTTCCTCAAGTTTGCTTGCTCTCACGATTGGTATCGTCTCGATGATGAGTCTCAGCCAAGGCCACTGCATCGTTCGAACCCAACCACCAACACTCCGCTGAATCAACTTACTGGCTACGAATCTCTCCTGTCTTTCTTTGAGGTCTATCTGAAATGGATTATCTTCACATTCACTTTATCAGCAACAGTCTCAACACTTAGTCTTTCTTTTATAACTGGTTGATTATTATGAAAACTGTGGTAAAACTTATCTTGCACAAGTAAAAATGCTCTATGCACAGATTAGTTTACAATGGCATGGCAACTAATTTTCATGAACACACATGGGTGCAGACAAACGGTGGAATACCAAAAAAAAATCATCTTCGAAATTTTGTACTCATTTCTTGAATTCGTGAATAAGTGCGCCCGAAAAAAAACGTCACTCTTAGGGAAGGACATGCAGATTAAGAGTTCTAATACTCCTAAATTAATCATTCATTATGCTGACAGGCCGTGAAGGAATACTGAATTATTTGGTTGCTGTATTATTGATGAAACATTGATGCATTAAATTCTCTACAATTTTGAAGTACTGTCGGATTTGTGCCTGGAAACCGGTGATGAGATAGTTGAGCTTTTCATCGCGAAGTTCTTCCAGATGAGCGAGGACACCGGCTTTGAAGAACACCTGAAATATGTCGTTGAGTTTTGAAACAAAATGTTTCTAGTCTTTCAGTATGAACATTACAGATCAACCGCTCAACTGTTCATTGTTCAAAAAATTTAGTCACCTTAAAATTATTAGTTATTCTTTATGCACATCTGACCTTCGTAAAAAGACATTCTGTGCCTGTTGCAGCGAATTTCGGTCCAATCCAAGCTTGGAACCAACGTAAGGGATAACCAAATTCATTCGTAGTACTGAGGTATGAACACATTTATCAAAATGTACTTACTTTTGTATGACCGATGCGATACATTTCTTCTTTCATCGAGCCTTCACGGACAAGCTTTTCCAACATTTTGACGGCGCACTCTTTGGGATCGGCACTTGATTTCGCTTCGACTGCACCCAAAATAGCATAGCGTTGAACGTAGTCTGCATGAAGAGTTCTGTTAGGGAATCCTTTACGGCAGATACGAATTCCTTCCAGTACACCGTTACAGGTGAGTTGATTGAGGACGAGTGCAGCATCCAATAGACCTGATTTCTTCTTTTCATTCGGAATAATGCATCGAATGAAATGCGGATGGGTTTTATGAAGCATTGTCATAAGTTTATTCAGCGATTCACGATACAGATTCGATACCGTCATGAATGATCCTGATTTTCCCTTCTTTTTTACTGTAGTCTTAGATGCACTCGCTGCCTCTTCCTGTGTTGTGTAATCCGACCATATCACATTCAACAGGGCGTTGCCTTTTGATGCTTTAAGGCATGTGGCAACCGTGTCGTTTAAAGGATCCTTGTTCTTTTCCAGCCAGTTTGTCACGTTGTAGCGAACAACACCAGCGTAGTGACGCATTGCGAAGTGTGCCTCAGCTTGCTTACCCTTTGGTGGTTTTGGCTTCTCGAAATTCGAATGTTTACCGAGATGTTGTTCATTGAGTTTCTGAGCGAGTGTCATATCACTAGCCTTCGGCACAATGCACTCTTCATCGAGCATCGAGAGGATACCCATCGGTTTCTCGATCAGCTCAATGCAAGCTTGAAGATCCAAACCGAAATCGATGAACGTCCATTCAATACCCTCTCTCGCATACTCTTCCTGTTCCAGCACAAACATGTGATGGTTAAAGAACTGTTGCAACTTCTCGTTCACAAAATTGATCCAGAGTTGTTCGAAGGAATTGAGCTGAAATTCGTTATTTCGTGAAGCTAGTGCGTAATATTCATGCGTAGACAACTTCACTGAAATTTCTTTCGCTCACATAAACAACCGTATTTATGGTGTCCTTCTAAAAATTGAAAGATGCTTTTCGATGATTATATTTCATCCTTCCGTAAAATATATTTTCAGATAACATGGTGAGTGTGCTCATTACACTGGACGGTAATTTTCATGCGATATCACTGAAAACAGCTGGAAAGAGGCTGCGGAACGTATGAGAAGCACTATTGATGACCCGACGGGAACATCCAAATCGAAAACAGAATTGATACTCTATGATATCAAAGAGGCAAATGCCAGTGATCAGTTATTGTAATCACCTTGATATCATGATCAATAAAGAAACAAATTGTACTATTCTTATTACTCTCAGTCTCATTCAAACAATAATCTAGAAAGGCGATTTTTTCAAAACTACACGATACACTTCATCTTGTACCTGACCTATCACAGTTTGTCCATGATGTGCATACTATATTTCATTCTTTACCTAATGAAAGGATTCAATCAACATATTTTATTTTGTACATAAAAAGAATATGTAATATATTTCATTCCATTCATAATTTCTGATTTAAAAAATGAAATATATTTTATGTATTCTTTTACTAGTTACAAAATGAAATATGTACGTTACAAAAAATATTCACACGAAGAAACTGCTCAAATGGATACGATGAACTCACGTCGAAAATTTCAAATCCAGCGATATCAAGCACTCCGATGAAGTGATCTCTGTCCACACCTTTCTGATCCAACGTTTCATTGCATTTTTTGACGAGCCAATGAAAAACGCGTGCGTAGATGGCCTTACCCATCGCACCAACACCCCACTGCACCTGCTCCATATTTTGACCCTTATTCACCCATTCTGTGCCAACCTTCACTCGTGGACGTGTGAATGCCTTCAGAAACACATCCGTTTCTACTCCGTACATCGCAGCCGCCTGAATTTTCACTAGTCTCAATTGAATATAGCTTTCAAACGTGATAATTGCTTGACGTATTGATAGATTCTCATTGAGTTTCTGAAGAGCATACATGTAATGACATTTTCGGGTTCGAAACTTCGAAATATGCAATGTGCAAATCCGGACTATCACCGCTCAAGGTCAGCATACTCTGATGGATAAATCGTTCTTCCCTTGGTGGAGAGTTTAAAATATTGTCATTAGTTACGTTTTCCGCAACCGTCATTGAATTCATGTATTGAGTTCAACGATCTGTTCCAGAACGAATACATATGTTGAATTCAAGAGCGCTTCTAAACAGAAAAGCACCCGTTTGCTCGTTGAAACTGAGGAGTACTTGATGACTCTTCTGTTGAAACGATTATGCATGTAACAACATTAGCGTTTGAGCACATACCTTTTCGGCTTCATCAGTGCCGTCGGGTTCAGCTTGTTCCTCTCGTGGACGTTGCTTGAATTTCATATTGCCAATATGCATATGTGCAGACATCAACTTGTAACAATTCATTTTTTCTTCTTCAGTGAAATGTAGAATATCGAATGCCTCATCAGTCAGTTTAAACTCTTCAGTATCGTTCATCCCATCTACTGTAAGTTCGGCTTGGGCAACAAACCAATATTCACGTAATGGCTTGTCCAATAGAAGAGCTGGTTTCAGTTCTGGTTTGAAGTCTGATGTCATCTGATAAAAGATATGGTAGCATCGTTCTCCTGGCGCTTGTCTGATTACACGCGATTTCTCCAACAAATCTGAAAAATAAAATTCCTCCACCATAGATCATACAGACAAATTGTGGTGATCAATGAGAGACTTTCATCTCAGTAATGATGAGTTTCTTAAATAGCAGTAGAATTGCTTCATCGAATCAACATTCCACCATGCACTTTTCAGCAGCAGTTTCTTGCAGTCTCTCACAGCAACAGAACGTGCTATGGAATTATTGAAAAAATTATCAAGAACCACAAATATATTATCAAACTCAAACAAACTCACAATGTTCAATATCACATGATGCCAATTTTCCATACTTTGAGAAATGAATTCGTATAAATTTTCCAAATCGCGATGAATTGTTGTTTCTGACTGTTCGCGCATTACCAAATGCTTCAAGCACTGGATTTGTCTGTACGATTTGATCTTCTAATGTCGCCTTCTTCTTAGTTCCCTCACCAGTCGCGCTCGAATCCGATTGACTTGCACCAACTGTTGCAAAATATGCAATCACCTTAAAATGTCCACCTTCGTTAAAAATGCAAGAGCGCAGTTATTTAGTCAATTCTCTCTAAAAAGTTTGTAGCATCAATTCACTGACGCAATGACAAACTCATTTTGCTTTCGGTTTGAGGTTTTTTCAGCATTTTTGGGTCATTTGATTTGTTCATTTGGACATTTCGCACATTTAGAAATTTCATCAGGCGATTGACACATCATTTGAAAAAGCAAATTGGATGTGTTCGCGTCATTGACCTTTTTGGTATTCTCTGTTTTACCGGCACCAGATTCGCCGGTGATGAGCATCGATTGATTTGTGTGATTCTGAAGCATATTTCGATATGCTTCATCGGATACTGCGAACAGATGAGGTGGCATCTCAGCTCGTCGTTTGCCCATAAACATTTTCGCAACGGAATTCGTGTAGATCGGTAAACGTTTATACGGGTTGATCACAACACAGAATAAACCCGAATATGTCTATAAAAGATGAATTTATTCATTCTATACTCTTTCAGTAACCTGAAGATGAAACCGATACTCTGGTTCGTTCGTCTTCAAATTGATCTAGCATTTTTTCATTGATGATGTATCCAATAAATGAAACGAGGGAACTGCATTGTACTTTTTCATATTGTATGCTATAATGACTGCTTCTGTTCACTCGAAAAATTTCTTAAACAAAGTTTACCCATACTACTTCAATGCGTCATTCAGTGGAAAGTTTGATGTCGTTTTGCGGCATTAGTTCATCCCAGCTTGCAGTCGTCTATACCTACCTTCAGTATACAATACCTAAGCTATTTTATTTTATTTTTCTATCACTATGCTAGTGTGTTATTTTTTCTACTTGCAGATCACCATGCTTCGGTTCACTCAAACGTCAATTCAAGAACAGAAATACCTTATCAGATATTGAAAATACAGGATCTACTGATGCAGTAACTCAAGAAATTGATGAGGATCGGGGTAATATTTCGTTTGAAGATCGCAAGCATTAAAGTAACTCCAATTATGGATTGCACAAGAACTAACATAGATGAGCATTGCTGCATATCGTGCACGTAGATTGTGCAGTACGGAAGCGTCATTGAGGATTGTTAAGTTCGACATGTCTTCGGTTTTCTCGTACTTTGGTGGATTCATTTGATAGATCATATCCTTCTTCACGGTTCTCTGAAAGAAAAACGATCTTCTCTTTTTATGGAACACAGAATAGGTGAGACGAAAAATGATTTTCAGCAAATTAAAAGTCGCACGTTATTTTCCGCGAGCCTTGTTCTGAACTATTATTCTGAATCACTGCTGCTGTTTCACGAAATGTATTCGACCGCGGTCTGTACATTAAGTTGCGCTTTGATATATACCATTCATAGATCTTATGAAACCTACTTCAAAGGCAAAAATTTGAAGGATGAATCAAGTGCACTTCAGTCTTGAAACGTAAGGAATGGTTCGTTCGGTTTGAAAAGTTTTCAAGTCAGTAACCTCAGTTCCGCCACACATAATAGTAAGAACATCTCCTTTCGTAGCGACGATTTCGCCGGCAACATAACCTTCATCTTTATCCGGTACCCAGCAATTCTTTTTGGTGTCATATGGAATGGACTGGTCCTGAAAGGGTTGCCATCGTGTGAAGTCATTCAACTCTAACACAGTGAGCGAGCGACTCATAAAACACTCAAATTTGCAGAAATGCTGCAATGATACCATAAAGTTGTTCAGATAAGGTTTTTAAAACATTCTAAACTAAAAAATAAGTCCTTGTAGTTGTAACAACATTCACGTGAAGCCTAAATTGCTTCAATTCCACCTGAGGAAATACTGATGTTTTAGAACAGTAAAGAAAAATGTGAATGATTTATTTAACCATAGATAAAAAATTGAATTCATTGAACTATCCTCTTCATTGCTCGATTTGTCCATTGAGCTTTGAATAATTTCATTAGAAATTATAAACTTACCATAATCATTTGTTCGCGACTTCTCCTCAGATATTGCCATCCTGGATCGCTCTCGTATTCTGCAGCCATTCCTTCTGGGATCGATTTAAGATTTGGAAAGTTATAAACGTTATCTTAGGGTTAGGTGCTAGGTGAAGCTCGACTGATGTGAACGTTCAGTAGCACTATACTTAAATGATTTTACTATCCAACCAGCACCGTCCTACTCGAGATCGATTCAACGAATTTCCTTCTCATTTGACTTTTTCTTTACTTTTTTTCACTATCCATTCTATCACAACGTCCTTCAATACAATCTCGATTCGGTACAATATATTCCACAGCGTATAACGATCTTGTCAAGCAATTTGTGTGTGTCTTTAGCATAGTGGTAAGGTTAGTGGGTGGTTATTTGATTAAGCTCTGCGTAATCTTCATGGAGTTGCTGTTTGCCGTTCATTTGGATGACATCTCACTTTGCTTTAATCGACTCTGCACTATATAAAGCCACCAGTTAAACTGTTGATATCATTATGATGTTTTGCGGTTGTCAGCTGAATCGGATATTGAAAAGCATTGTCTCACGCTTGCTCATTAAATCATTTCTGTAGTTGATTGTTGTTTAAATTGTATAAGGACTTTGTAGGATCATAAAACCGAAATGATCACAAAAAAGCTGATCACTAGCAGTAACGATGAGGAAAAAACTGCATCCAGCTGTAATACAGATATGTAATTAACATCACAAGGTATACTTCAGAAGTTTATGAGGTGTTTGCTGAACGCGTATTTTTGGTTGACGATCGTTGAAGTGTTTCAGCAAATTGACGAAGATGATGTAAATCGCTTCCTTCTTACATTCAAAAGTTCATTTTCGAATTACATTCAGCAAACAGAGTTGTAATTGTAACAGTAACAATAACAACAAACATCATTTCTGAATGGAAACTTACAGTTGAGCATAGTATGTAAACTTACAGTTCATAATGGAAGTTGTTACTAGCTGAGGATATTAAAGAAGCAACTCTGTTAGAGAATGAGGATATGAACAAAATGGGTTGTTTATCGAGAACTGCGACAATGAGAATGCTTTTAAGTGACAGCAAATATGAGAATGGATTTACAAGTAGGAATTGATTTCAAAAGAATAAGAATTCATGAAGACAGTACTGGAAATTTCGAACATCATCAGTATGGGAAATTTCGGATGCTTTCATAACAAGCTTTCATAACAAGATATATTTAATTTCATAACAAGCTAAATCTGAATCTAGCAATGGAAATGCTCTTAGCTGTGGGTTGATTTCAGTGGAACTTCAGGCAAATATTCAAGGTTACTTTCAATGATAGGGTTTAGAGCGGCAAACAAGTCAGAAATAATTTGACTAGTCCAACAATTATCTCGCAAACATTTCGTAGGAAATGCATATACATGTTTAAGGTGTTTCATGGGGCTAGAATTCATCCAAGACCCTGCGATGTGGACTTCTGCTATGAATTAGGTGGAAATCCACTCATTACCGTTTCTTTTCGGACATTTTCAACAGCCAATGTATATATACCAATGAAAAAAATCACTCGAACCACTGCAAGATAAGAATCATACGATGCATCGCAAAGTGCCCATCATAAAGAGAAAATTACAAATGATTATTCATCCTTTCTCAAACTTCAATCCAAGATCGGTATCACTTCATAAGATACCAAGCTTATAAGATTTCAAGGCGGATTTCGAGGCGATAACTATCATTTACACTATACGTTGGCTGAGGTCGTGAAACATTGATTAAAAATCGTATTCATCCATCGATGAGTTAATCAAGTTCAGATATTTCCAACACTGTTAGCACTGTTACTCTTCAGTTACGTTTATTTGTGTACGTCAACGATCCTGAGCCATTCATTCAAAGCTCTGCAGAAAAATTTGCCCTATCTGCGTTTCAGGGTAGGTCCAGATTGCTGTGGTGCTCTGATATGTCATACTCAATCCAACTTCATTCAATCACTCATTTGTGAGCTTTGGGAACTGCAGCTTTTGTCCGATTTGCAGATGTATACGCATTACTAAGTTGAAGTGTCACTCAAAAAAATTAGTTTAACAAAAAACTTACTTATTCAAAAGACATCTCTCATTCATCTAATCCTAAGAAATTCTGTCAAAGCAAACTGATGAAGAAACACATGAAAATTTTGAGAAACTTTGAAGAATTGCGCGTTAGATGTACATTCATCCGATTTCTTCTCTTCTAAAAATTCATGGTCGAACATTCCTTCAGTGGAAAAACATCTGAAATCAACTGTAATAATTTTATTGTTGGTGATTGTGTTATGATATTATTATATTATTCGTTTCATTCATCATTCAACTTCATACCAATTTGCAGTTTCTTCATAGTGCTAATTTATGCTGGTGTTGAAGAGTGACTGATGTGATTAATTAATTTAGCAGTAAAATATCCTCTTCAGTAAAGAAGCAAATGATTGCAGAGAGAAAGAATGCAAGGAATTGCACCAGCGAAACACTTCATAATGTCCTTAAGTCTATCACGGATATGTTATTGAAGAGTTGGAGCATAGAGAATGTGATGCGTTTGGCCAAGACCAACGATTGAATGGTGTGTGCCTCAAGGATAATAAATCACTGAACAAAGAGCGAGAATCAATAAAACGATCCCACAAACAACGACTAACCATCATAAAATCTCAGCATTGCTTTCTCGACACCGCAAGATTTTAACAGTGATACATATCAAGATATTGCTTTGCTAGGCAGTTCATTTTATCCCATAACGACATCCTTCCGTCCAATTTACTATTGGTAAAAAGAAATCGTTTATACTTCTTTCCGAAAATTTTCAAAGCCTCCAAAAAACTTTTTGCAATTGTCATTGTAGTGTAATACACGCTTCAATGAGCGCCGAGATGGAACGAAGTAATCTTGCGTATGCATCGTATTGAAATCGTTCTAGCCATTCTGGGATATGAATGAGATAATCTAGGTTTGAAAAAACTCACACCATATATCCAATGTTTGGAAATTGGTGGGGCTATTGCAAAATTGGAGTGCTCTCTGCTTGGCTTTCACTACAATTATTTGGAGCACTACAGTCGTGCTGTCGCATGCTTATTCACTACCACTTAGGTAACCGCGAACTCTGCGGAAATATTGCTGAGATGAATTAATTAATATTAATGGGGCTCATTTTGATGTGTTTACGAAAAGATAAACAAAAAGCATGCGTTATGCAAGTGGGAACGAAATTGTGCCTTAAAAAACGCAAATATGACTAAGTTTGTTTGTATTATGAGTAATATTCATTGTGCCCGAACGCAATGACTAATAATAATTATGACTAATATCCATCCATCCATTCGTTTGTATGATGATTTAAGGTTTTGTATTGTACGTATCCAATCACTATCTTCAACAATAATGTATGTGGCACTGTCGACGATCTTTTTGGTGTCGTTTGCGGAATTCGCCTTGACAGTCAAGAAAGAAGCCACTATACGCGTTCGACTCACCAGCAATGGACTGCACTTCTTCAGCGATATCGCTCATCACATTGTTAGTTGTTAAGCATGCACCGACCATCTTCTTTCGTAACATTCATTATCGCTGATGAAATCATACAAACAAATGAATGGATGCAACATACCATAGATACGTAAGCACTGTCTGGAGCCGACAATGATTTATGACAAAATAACGTAATGTGGTCAATTATTTTTATCTCCATAAGCCTATCGCCTGTGATGTTCACCGAAATTTGCCCCATGAGCAGTTTTGGATTAAGTAAGCATGTTTCATGAAATCTGTGTTCGTTTCTACATAGTATAATGAGCTAGCAAAATAGGTATTTCTCCTTCTTACTGTGTCAACTCAGTCGAAATACTTTAGTGAAGACAGCTGAATCGAAGTGTTATTTTCAGCTGGATTACGAAGTTCAAGGAATTCAATTTCCATCAATCTCAATTCCAATAAGTGGCGGTAGTTTGGGTAGTGGTACGGTGAATGTGAGCGATCTGAGAATACAGTCGTTCAATTCACCGAATATCAAATTCAAATTGATACCGCGGAACGGGATTGGCTGGAAGAGTAACGGTGGTGCGGTTAAGGTGTACGGGAATTGGAAAGCTTCGTACACACTTGTCATACCGGTAAGTTCAACATTTACCGGTTCGCTGCCACACGACGGTTCGTTTATTCCGAGTAACTACTTGAATGCTGATAAGGCTGGGGGCTGCTGCCGGATAAGTGGGACGAAAACAATGCAAATAGAGCCAAAACGATTGAATTAACTCCAGCTACAAATCCTTCCGAATCATGAGGTTCAGCTACGAGCATGTTCAAACACGATATGATCATACCAATTACAACTAATGTGCAACTTTATGAGGAAGATGGTTTTTGATGAATTCGTGCAAAGATATGAATGAAATCTGCAGACATAATGAAGCCGACATGAATCAAACGTTTGCAGATTTACATGTCAGGTTATGTTCGAGCATCAGCCAATGATATTCGTACGCTTCTTCAAACTGAATTCGACGTTGCTAAGTTGAGACCACAGCTGAATATTGACGCGTGTTCGATGGATGTAGAAAATATTGACGTTTCGATCGGTGGTGGGATCATACCGTGGATTGTGAACTTGTTCCGACCAGAATTATCTGCTTTAATCAAAGAAGAGATACGCTCTCAGGTATCATTTTCTCGATTGAATGCATAATTTTTGATAAGCATTTATGTAAGCATATTGATAAGATGCAACATTACGTCGTACTTCGTGTAATGTTACAGTCTCTTTAAGCTATCAGCGTTGTTTTGTTGACGTATTATGATAAAGTGATTCTGAACTACGTTGAACTCAGATCGCCACCTTGTGCCGCAGCCTTAGTAGTCGTTTCCAAGACAAATGAATAACATTGCATTAGCATTCAAAAATTTTTTCTTCTTCGCCAAAATAATTCTCTCTTTGCACATTTTTCATGGTTTATGAAAGCATGAATGTGTATCAAAATTGAATTCGTCATATTGCATTCATTCATCTGCAATTCTTGCGACTAATTAAAGCACATGCTCTTCTTTGTGAACACCGAATATCGATTCCAGCATTATCCCATTTTTTCTCTCTTCGTGCACCACTAAAAATGCTTTCAAGTCTGGAAAACTGTTAGTCCTTTGAAATTTTCAATTCAACGATTTCTCGCCAACCTAAAAGATAATCGCGGTCTGTTGTTAAATTATGGTCCTTATTATTTCAGTTCTGTACCACTCTAGAAACGGTGTTATTGCAAGAAGCGAACGAGGCTCTTCTATCACTTCCCACTCATATTCAAGTGGCCAACAACCTTTATGTCAACTATAGATGCGAAGTATGTATGTACACATTTTTATCACGTAATAAGTGTGAAATCATTTCATTTATATTCATTGATCATATTCCACTGAGATTATATAATCATTATTTTTGCAGTCAAATTATGTGATATTTTCAACAAAATCATTCAAGATTTCCTTCATTAACATCTGCGCTACTTTTAATTGTCTTCTTCCGAGAATCCTGAAAATTCATACGATCCGTGGCTCCTGTTCATAGAATTACAACACACAAATGTCTCTCCTTCAACGGAAACTCGCTGAGTTCACTTTAAATTCAGCTGTTTGAATCGCTCTTTCTTAGCACTAAAGCAACACAGCCATCGTTTAATGACTATTGAACAACTCAAAAAAATCTTTCATTCATTATTTGTCGTTCAGAGAAAGCCATTGGCTACGAAAGACTTCATCGAAGCAGAAGTTTATTCGGACATCGTCTATGGAAATACCACGTGCGATTTACCCGTCGCTCGAATGGATCGCGGTAATTGAAAAGTTTATTCGAAATGTTTTTTGTTATGTTCAGCTTGGTCTAAAACCATCAAATGAATCCATCGGATTTGAGGTGCTTCTCAGTTGTGTCCGCATTGCAATCGCACGACTGTGTTTCAATGTATAACAGTGATAAATAACCACAATGGCGTTAAGAACAACAGTAATTATAGCAATAATAATAATCCTATTGGTAGTAATATTGATAGCAGTATTACTAATGCAAATAGTAATAAAGTTATAACTGTAATAATATCAAAAATAATGCTATTAGTACAGTGTAAAGTTTGCTGCTCTTTTTAGATGTCGAGAGTTTAAATTATATGGTCGATTTTTGGGTCTCTCAGCACATTCCCAATTGCCTCTTGAATTCTGCTCATAAAAGTGGACTGCTGAACTTTGTTGTCGATAAGGATTTCGATGGTGGTAAATTGAAATCATTTCTAAGTACAAGGTGAGTGTCTTATCTCTACAAATAGCAATATCAGATGAATTGGTGATCATGCATGATTGAAATTATTCGTTCTATCATCTTGTTCCTGACATCAGTTAGATGAAAGAGGATGACCATGTATTGCAAATAATTTGAATGATAATTGATATTGAATTGATTATAATGTGAGCTGTAACAATAAATACTAATTGAATATTCAGTCCAGTTTAAGAATCACGAGTGATGATTGCATAGCATTAAATGTTGGATATTGATCAAGCAACGAATAAGACTGCTCTGAGATATCTTTCATTATTTCGCGCGATACTTTTTTCTATTACGAAGTGTGCCTTAACTTTATCCACTTTCCGTTCTATTTTTCGATATCAAAAATCATTCATCATACGTCAAATCATTCATCATAAGTGCTTATTTGACTCCCTCAGCGCTCTATTGAACCTGTCCATGACCATCTTTGTCGTGAATGATATCATATGACGTTGTATGAACGAGCTTTATAGAGCTCAGCCAACTTATCACTTTCATAATATTCATCGAGTAACAATGAATATTATTAAATGTTTCAGAAGAATTCACTTTCAGTTGTTCACTTCTATCGCCCTGTATCGGTCGACTCTTCCCAAAGCTTCGTGAAGAATATCCGAATGAGTACGTCGATTTTCGGTTTGTAACAGCCCAGAGGCCACCATTAATCAATGTGACATCAAATGGTGTTCATGCAACCGCATCAATGTTTCTCGATTCATTCATTTCACCATGGACAAACCAAACCAGTCGACTTTTTCGATTAGGTTACAAATTGTAGTTAATAGCTTCATTAATAATACTGTGTTATTTGCATTTTATTTATATTGCTATCATTAAAGATCATTATCTAACATATCCAGATAACATCTTTTATTTTGAATGCAATCGAGCTAAACCCGTTCAGGAACGAATATTACAATTGATATGGTGCCACTGATTATAAACAACAGTTTAACAGCTCGAGTTGAAAACGTGACCGTGCAACTCAGTGAAATCGATTCTCGTATTGGACATTTCAGCGAAAGGTTCGTTGCTTTTCTCCAGTTTGGTTTATTTGCAAAGAAAATCTTATTTGTTTATTTAATCATCTACTGCAGTAATCACTCATCACAAAAATATGCCTTTATGTCATCACCAGTCATTCATTCATTCTAAACAGCCAATGATGATCTTTAATCCGCGAAATCTTCACTCTTTGTTAGTTAAAGACGTCATTTAAATGTTGAATGCCAAAAACTAAAAATAAGAATTCTCACGATTACTGCTACTATTCATACTGTCAATCATCAGGCTTACGAGTGCTAGTTGCAAGCAGTTAATTGCTTTGATACCACTTGATTGCAGGATAATCATGATCCTGAAGACGTTGTTGATTGACATAATCAAGGTGTTCGCACAATCGCTACTTCATGTCGGAGTGCCGTTGCCAGTGGTTGATAACGTAACGTTGGCCAACGATGCGTATATCGTTACTAAAACTGGATTCGTTCGAATCAGTTCTGATTTTATTTATGAGCATTCAATTCCGTGAGTTAATCATATGGTGGGGCTGTCCCTACTGCACTCAAGCCGAAGTATCTTCGTTTTATTCTGTTTGCAATACTGCAGATGAAAGAGGAATGGTTTTTTTTCCTTTGCAACAATGGTTTTTTTCTGGTTTGGATGTGGTAATGACTAAAACAAAAAATAACGATGAGTGCATTTAACGGACGGTGTTTTTGATTACTTATTGTCAGTATGACTCAGGCATGCATATATATGCCTGTAACTTATTATATTTTACAATAAGTTAGCCGTGCTATGTTAAACATTGAAATGTTTGATTATCGCATATTACATTTTATGAATGCATAATTCATGAATGATATTGATATTGATGAGACGACTGATTTGATTTTGTATTGTACTGCCTCATAGGGTAATCCAACGTTCTCGATGAAATTGCAGAATAGAAACGTTTGGCTTTTCGTTGAGTTCAGCAACTGCGTGCTTGCTTTCAACCGTGCACTGCTCTTGAACTATGCATTTTTTGTCCGTAGCGTATGCGCCTTGCTCATAGCATAGAATATCCACCGTTCGTCAGTAACAAAACTCGCTATCAGATGACGAGTTGAAATGAAAGGATATTTCAAGCAGGAGCATCAAAAGATTTCATATGTATGACCTCAGTCTTGTTCTCGTGCGTTCTTGCAGTCACTTCCTCCAATGCTTTTATCAACCACATATTCGTTATTTTGTTTTCAGTCTATTCACCACTGTTGCATAATGTAATGTGCAAATGATTTCATGCATGCAAAATAAACGGCTTACGATTAATATGAATGATTTTGGAGTTGATAATGATTCTTTGAAATGCGCACAGAATTGAGTGCATTCTGCGGGTTGTGATCGTCACAACGAGGTCGGTTGTGCGATCCATCTTCGGAAGGTTATTGAAGTGTTATTTTGATCGCTTGAAGAGATTGAATTGGGATGAACGTTTTTTGGTGGCAGTGAGCGTGTTGAATGACGAAAATATTTCCAATGTTTTCAATCACATTTACATTTTTCATTGGTCATTCATTGGTTTTGAAATAATATTTGTGGATTTGGGATAAGCAGTCAACATGCTCACATACTTCACGGGGTGCAGAAGGGACAATGAATTTCTCCCAATTTTGGAGTTTACGCAGGAAATATTCATGTAGTATATAAATGTTAATTTATTTCGAATCAAATACTATTTTGATGTTTCGACTGATCATAAGAACGCCTAAAAATGATAACTAAAATAAAATAAATAGTCATAGATATCTTTGAGTGTTTGTTCCAGCCATCACAGGATTATAATTATCGGATTAAATATTGTTTCATCAATGGATTGGTGATACATTCATAAAATGCACAATCTAAACATAAATGATACCGCATAAGGCCAAATTTCCAACCCACCTCAAGTCCTTTACTGCTATCTACATTCTCGCCCCTCTTCCCAAATGGAGTGCTGCACAAGTCTCGAGCATCTGTCGTGGTCCTGTCGCTAGCCCCGAATATTCATAACTCTCTCTATTCACTTTACTGCTACATTCCAGGAAATACATATTTAGAGTGTATTTATTTGACAGTTGAGTGATAGCAATAAATCGAACACATTTTTAGATGGGTAAAATCGACACGGTACAACAACACCAGGAAGACAGTAAACGGGAAAAAGAAAAACGAACTGCAGCGATCACCGAAAAGGATCGAGAAAGGCGTTTGACACCGCCGAGTAAAGAAAATCAAAGTAAACACGAAACTAAATCAAAAAACGAAACTAAATCAAAAAGAGCTCAACTCTCATCACAAAAACAACAAAAGGAATCACCCCTCAATCCAAAAGCAAAACCTCCAACATCATCTCGCTTAAAAGGTGACAAGGATAAAGTTTCTACGAATGGTTCTGCTGTACCGACTGATCAAGCAAAAACATCCAAAGAAAAGACTGATAGGAATGGATCCGCCGATCCACTCAGAGCCGCTCAAAATCCACTCGTTTCTACTGAGGATACCCCTTGGTTAATCATATTTGCATTGATTTCAACTCTTACAACCAATCACTTTTGAACTCTTTCTTATTATTCCTTCATTTCCGCATCAAATTTCATTTGTTCCATTCCGAATAGGAATGTGTGTAGAGATGAAACTGGTTTTGAGAATTACTTAATTGTCGCATGTTGGTTTACTGGTCAAAAATGTTTGGAATATTTGAAGGGAAAAATTCGAAACTATGAAAGAATATTTAGTGTCACCGTTTATTTCCGAGCAAAAATGTTTCACTGTTTCACTTCAGTTGTCATAAGGAATGGTGCACATGTGAGAATTACCTTTGAAAGAAAAATTACCTTTTGAGTAAACGAACAAATTCATCAATGACAGATGAAAGAAAAACTGATTGATTGTTCAACACTGAAGTGAGGTTTAAGGAGGAGTAAACGAGCAAAGAATGTTGGAGGTGATAATAAGTCGTGTCTGTCGCATGTTGGATTCCCGGTCAAATTACCGAAAAAATTCATTAATGAGCTGACAATAACGTGTTTATTCGAAACGCCTGAGACAAGGGTTCGTTGATTTGAATGAACAAAAACAATTCATTTGGTGCCGGAATTGAAAACGATTATTGTAGTCAGATGTGTTGCATTCGGATGGTGAGGAGGAGATGTGATGCAGAAGAATGTTAGTGAGAGGGAATAAAAGTTGTGCGTGTATGGTCGTAGTTATCAAATAATTTCGGGCATCGCGATGCCTCGGCCATTATGTTGAAACTTGAAATTCGAATCTAATAATAGACAGAAGACATTTTCTATTGAAGATGCGTGATTGAAGTAATTGTAAATAACGATCATATAACCAAGTAATGACAAACTTAAGGCAGGATTAACCGTATCACACGCAATGTTAGTATTACAAATTGAAGAACATTCAATATTTTCTGGTAAAGTGAATATTTGCGATCACATTTGCTGTATTGATGATCATCATATAAGCAGTAAAGCAGAATTCTGTGAAATTTTAAAGAATCTCAAAAAAAGTAATAAACCGGTACGTCGATTCAGTTGCATTTCCGAATGGCTCGCTCATTGTTCCATTATGGATCATTCATTCATTTATTCATTGTTCATCCCTCCTTGAATCAAGTCATCCATATTTCAGTCGTTTTCATTTCCCTAACTGTTTCATTCCAATCGAACCATACCTTTTGTTCATCGTTCATTTACAAGGATTAACTTCGCATCATTATTAATAAGCCATCATGAGCTCGTTTGAATGCGAAACCAATTGACTCAACTAAGTTCCAGTTCACAATAAAAGTGAAACGACCAATATGGAATGTAAAAACAGATCATTTACCGAAAGGGTACGACATGGTACCAGGGTATGATTACTTTCTGGGGATTATGATCTTATATCCGGGCAGTAAACTTGGAATGAATGTTAAATCATACAACAATAAGGTTATTCTTACTACTTGTTTCCTATTTCATAACATTCTTGTCATTCCAATCAAGCATTCAAGAAGTTAGCAACTTTGCGTTCCTATACACTTATATGAAATGAAATGAAATGCTGATATTGCGATTAGCATCTCCGAGAAGTACTTTTAAGCAGAATCTGTTAATGAATCAGTCAGTGAATGTCAATGATAAGTCATAAAATGAATAGAATTTCAGGTTTACGTGACTCATACAGACCAATTAAGTTTATCAACAAGTACATGTATTGTTGGTGATTGCATCGTTGAAGTGAACGGAACGCCAGTCACATGTACAGCTGTTTGTAGTAGTATTATTGTTAGAACACTCAAAGAGAAAAAATACGTTGGTTATTCACTCATTTATTTATCATGATTATTATCAAAGGCAAATTAATAAACATATTTATCACTCATGATTTCAAAACCAACTGAAGCAGCACTAGTGTAAGAAATGAACATAAGATCGCATCATCCAATAATATTCGACTAGTGAACGTGGTATCGGACAGGCATTATAGGAATAGTTCGCATTAAAATTATTTGACAGCTTAGGCAAAAACAAACGTGACTGAATTTGAACTGAGATCGATACATTATGCACTTTAGGAGATGTCATCAATGTGAGGATGTAGTCATTATTCATTTCGAAAGTAATTACATCAATTATTACGTATTCGGACGTGAATTATTAGATCGATGCCAAATGGTGCCGGCACAATTCGTGAGCTATGATTTGCAGTCGTCCAAGGGACGTCATAAGCTTATGGGAAAGAGCTGATGTTAGGCCTAATCCCAGACTCATGTAGATGTAAAACGTCCGAAAAACACAGCATGAGGAGTTATCCTTCAGAATCACAGTAAAAACCACGAACCGTGATCAGTTGTTCATTGCATTTGACTCACTGAAGACATTTTTTGAGAGAGCTGAAAAATATGAATTGAGTGGAAAGTGATATCTCCAACGCTGTATTCTTTTGATGTAGACGATCGTAAAGGACGATAATACAGCCTACAAACGTGAAAAAAAGTTAAGAACATAAAAAAGACGTGAATGGAAAACGTTACATGAGCATGAAAACGTTATGTGATGTACCGTTCAATTCATTGATTCAATCAACAGGTCACAATGACGTTGGAGAGGGCAGTCACGCAACGTGCATTAAATTTCGTTAGATTCGTTTTACTTACTGAAAAGACAAAACAACTCGATCCGAGGTTCTTAATTTCATTCATTCATCTCGAATGTTATTTTATATTCTCCATTTTCATCATTTAACATATGATGTAAAATGATATAGTTATGAGTGCATTGAACTGAATATTATGAATGCTGGACTGAACACTCACATTGCCGAATATAACAGATTATTACATTAATATAATGTAGCATAATAAAAGGATTATTACATTAGATTTTGAACCTTAACATAACTGGTTTGCACAGAATAAGAAAACGATTCACATTATATGTTTATTGCGTCTCTCATCTACAATATTCTTATTACTGTTGTTATTTGTTTATAAGAAGTATCCACAAATGCATAAAATCAACGACTTTAACATATTTGTTTCATAATATCATAGTTGTGGCCTTAAATAATAATAATAATAATAATAATATGGTCAACAGAAGTAATAGAAGGAATGGTGATGGTAAAGAATGCTAAAATGATTAGTTGAAAAAGGTTATTAAAAATTCAGAATGGCAGAGGATACAACACGAATTGGCTGCTCACAAGCATTACGAATACAAAATGTACTCGTACCACCCCCAACTAAAAGTATTTATCGAGGCAAATTAAATCACAAATTACGGAATAAGTCAGTTTTCATTTCAGTAATTGTTATCAATCTACATATACAAATATTTGTGTGTATGGATGCATGAAATATATTATTTAATAGCTTCTTCACTGCATAAACCAAACAAATTCCAAAATCTCTCTCGCAAATAAATTTCTTTACATGGCACTAATCGTCATTTAGCTGAATCCTAAAACCATTCTCAAATAAACTCAAAATTGAGTTAAATGAAATTCAAAGATTTCCAAAATTCTCCACTTCTATTTCATTATTTCCGTTCTTTACTTTAAAGTGTTCATCTCATTTAAACATTCTGTTCTGTTCGGTTCGTATACAAGTGATCAATTCCCTGTCACTCCCATGGGACCTGCGCACATGTTCATTATCAGAAACGTGAAGAGTGGATGATATTTAAATTTATTCTTGAGTGATGAGGTACGTACGACCCATCGAAAAAAAAGAATCACCTGGAGTCGATTAGCTACTACCCTAACGTTGTGTGTGCGAAAACAATTCATGATTGAATAAAAGGAATAATAAAAATTGTAAAATTATTAAAATTGAAGGCGACTCACAATTCGTCATATGACATTATACACGCTCATTGGAACAGACCCATTCAATCCACTCTTAATGCAGAATGTGCCACCCAAGAAAATGGACTCGCTCATCGAAAAGGTTCGGTTATCACGTGAAGCGGCAGCAGCTGGTGCTGCTTGTAGCAATGTTAATATCAATGCGACATCTAATAAAGAAATCGTTCATAATGATATCAATAACAATAATATCGTGAGTGCTGAGAATGGTAGGAATCCAATTATCAATAGTTCTGACTGCGCTGTTCTCACCAGTGAACGGTCAAAAGAATGTACCCCAAAGATAAGTAACCCTATGGGTAAAAGTCTTTTCAGTCGGAGATCGATTCCCAAATGATAGTATCAATGCTGATAATGTTGATAATGATGGCAATAATAAAAATAGTAATTACTATTATAATTTTAACAATAATAATAAAGTTGATATTGAATTGAGTTTTTATTCAATAATTCATTAGTCGATTCATTCAATTGCTAGTTCATTATGTGATAAAGATGACCAGCAGCGATAGATTTATAATTATTGTTAGATTTTAATTGATTGTATGAATTTTATTTGTTGATAAATTCAATTCGTTCAGCTTCATTGGCAATTCATTTAATATGAAATAACGCTCATTTCGAGTCGAGTTCGTTGCTTCTGTTGCTTATTTCGCAGGCTGTCGAACGAAAGAGAACGCGAGAAATGCATCAAATGCCCTGGAAAACATGCCGGAGACATAGCCCACTTTAAGCATCCTTTTAAATGCACTTGAGCATGTTATTTCAAAATTGTGAAATTATGAAGATACTGAATTCGATATATATCGCATTTAAAATCATGAAATATTGAAAGGTTACTGTGAAGTGCTCAAATTACGAGCTACATGGACCAGCTTATTGGTTATATGAAAGAAAGTATGCGCAGAGCCTACGAAGCCATGAAATAGCTCCTAAATGAGGTCCTCCTATGTAGGCACACATTCAGATTTTCGATATCCGACGTTCTTAAGTATCACAGAAATGGAAGACGGTTTGAACGTGCAGTTGAGATGTATGCTTCTTTGAAATTAACACTAAACATTTCGTGGTGAATAGAATGGTGCAGTTCATGTAGCTTAAGACCTTCTTTAGCTGTATAACGAAGATAATGAAGAACTTGTACCGTCGTTATAAATTCCTACAGTTAACTGTTGAGTGCTCACACAGATCAAAATTTCTAACAGAACCACAAAGGCGCATCTATATGAACAAACGTTATAGTCAGATATGAATGCAAATTTGCATGTTTTAAGCATTAATATGTAACTTTTGAACCGATATATAATTTTAATTACACTACTTTTTTGAATAATATTCACAAGAACAACATCGATAACGAAAACAACTGCTATTACGACATAAAATACAGTAAACGATGCATATATCTCTCTAATATAATTCCTTGCTAACGGTTGTTGATTGAGGAACCGATGGTGCCTTCTCAATCTCTGATCCAATATCGTAAACCTGGAATCACATGGCTATTCATTACCCTTAATTGTCTTTCACAATGCTAATGAAACGGTTACTGCCTAAAGGTCAGGTATCATGTTGAGAATAGCGTTCCGAATGAAGTGTCATTCCGTTCAGATGAAATTCGTTTACAAAAAATGTTTGATTGCAAATGGTACGCATGAAAGAAATATGCATTGAACGAATTGAGTATATCTAAGATATGAATTCATTGTTGCATTGAGTAATTAATCTCTACAGCTAGTGCTTAATTGAAGAGCAGCAATAAGCAGTGACATATTGACTATGCAACATACTTCATTACGATAAGTTGTGAACGTGAAATGTTTGTCTGGTGGATTGTCATCAACTTCGTCGTTCTCGTCGATTACATCCTTAAACCATTCGCTTTACATGTGCTCTGTTCGATGTGTTCTTGTTTGTAATGTACGTTACTTACACTTCTATTGCAAGTAAATAATTATACAGATATGAGAAGAATACAACGCTCAATGAATGAGCAAACTGGTGAGATGGTTGAAAAGATGACGAAAAGAATACCAAATGAAATTCCTCAGCAGTTCCCTCGACGTCAATAATTCCTTTGTGTTCGAACTGAGATGGTGACATGTAAATCTTCTCTGCTTTTTCCTCTTAAATTTACGCATTAAAGTGATAGCCGAATGCATATGAAGTAATTTGATTAAGTACGAAACGGAGCAGTCATAATAAGTGTGATGAAATTTGAGAATTCACCTTGTTGATATAACTCATCAATAACTAAAGCAATGACCAATCCTATCACTGTGGCAGTTCCTAATGTTGATAACAGCAGTGGTGTAACACAATCTTGACAATCGCCACGCACTACACACGACTTTTGTGCCATTTTGAACTGTGACATGGTATCATAGAATGCATATTCTTCAAGCTCACGTCGTATGTCACTGAAATATCAGTTTGTTGCACTTTAACGCTTAGGCTTTAAGCAGTACTTCTGTAGTGACCAATAGTGTCACTCACTCCCAAAGCCAATTATATAAACTTCGCGAACGGTGCTCTTACTCTTGCGACATTTTGTGTCACTTTTGCGTCCGATAGTGTCACTTTTGCAACTGATAATGAGACTCAATTTTTCAAGTAAAAGCGATCATTCACAATCACCTCGAAAAAGCGTCGTTGATATCTCATTAATCGTCACAATCAACATGAAAATGCCAAAAAAAAATGCTAATGTAAGCTACTCGATAGCTGCAGACGAACTTTGTCAACTAAATTCATGCAAATTCACGTAAATTTGGTGTATAAATTTCATCGCCAACAATTTATTACCACGCAAAAAATGTTTTGTTGCTTAAGTGTCCATTAGTAATTTCTTCACACAAACATTTAACAATTTCAACAATATTTTAATATAGTAGAAATTGTCAAATTAGAAATTGTCAATTTTTTAAATTTAACGTGTTTGAAATTGCTATTGAGCACTTGTCTGTTGTTCGTACAAAGTAATTTTACGGTGAAAATATGGTTGATCGTGTAAATGTAGCACAGGAACCTTGTAAGGCTGCAACGAGGTAAATAGCACGCAGTATAGCAAAAAATTTTGAAATGTGACAAACATTTTGACATCGAACCATGTTTGAGAGATGAGAATCATTTGCTGTATTTTTTTGGGGCAAATGATGATCGATTGTTGAATTTCGATAAGTTTTTAGACGGAATGCTGCTTTCTGTTGAAAAACGTTGAGTTTTAATTGATGTTCTATTTATGCATTCATATGTCACAGTCAGCGATAAAATCTCTTAACTCGACTTCAGTCAGTCAACGGGCTGCCCAAGATGCCTTTTCAAGAAACTCGTATGTGATCATCTATACTTGAAAAATGATCGCTTGCAAAAGTGATACAATAATCGGTCGCAAGAGCAGCACTACTGGTCACAATAGTGGTGTCACTGGTCGGTCGCAAGAGCGCCACTAATAATCATGAAGCTGTATGTTAACAAGACTCTTGATGTGCCTTGCCTTTACATGCGATCAAACTGTGAATGACGGAAACATTCACAAAACTAAACGCTTAGGAAGGTGAAGATTTTCGAAAGTAGGCACAAGAAACACCACGAAGTGTAGGAACTAGTGTTGAAAAGAATGCAGTGCTAAGTGAGCTATTCCTCCTGCAGTATTCTCGTAATTATAACACAAATTGCACACAGATGACAATCTCGCTTTCTGAAGCAATTTTGTATGCAGAAACCGAAAGGGAATTTTTTTTTGGTCGCTGTGTACACATTTCGTGTAAATAATCGCCAAAACGAACTTCACTATCTGAAGGAGTTTACTTTGATTATCAGGTAAGTGAGGAATTTACTCTCCGTTATCAATCGGTTATGTAGAATCCGAATCTAAAATCACATTTCCTTCGCCACTCTTCAACGTCGGCCAGAAGTATCCAAACACACCAGTTATCATCCTTGAGTTCATGCACTAATTCTTCTAAGCAACTGAATAGTTCCACCCATTTGGAAACGTTTCATAGCTAATTGTAAGAATAATGAAGAGAGCTGTAAGCAAATGTGCAGAGCTACATTTGATGGAGAGAGTGACAGATGAAAGAGAGACAGCGAGAGCATAAGATTTCTCGATGCGACGCAGACATAATTTGATGGTTAGCGAAATCATCCTTAACCTCCGGAAATGTTTCCTGAAACACTAGCGAAACGATGTGCGCTAGGAAGAAACGGAACTCATTTTCCGATTCTACGTACATAATTGCTCCGCTAACAAAGCTGACACCGCTATGGTGATGGAGAGAAAACTAAAATTTAGATGTGTGAATCGAAAATTCAGATCTGCAAATGCAAAAAAATCGAGCTCATTTGCAGAAAAATGTACACAGTGGTCAGAGAAGTCCATTTCCCGACTCAACGTATGAAACTACCCCAGAAAATGGCATTTTCATCTTTGTACAAATTTTTTTTACAACATATTGTGATCAACAGCTGTAGCTGTTCAAAGATTATCATCACTTATAATTTGTGGTGGCAACTTGGAAATTGATAAGTGTCACTCGATTGATTCCTCAACTTACTAACTGTCTTTATCCAATTTAAGTTTCCGTTGTAATACCACCGGGTCTGATGACACATTCAGTCCAGAAAACATATCTTCGTGAACGATTTCGTTGATCGCTGCAAGCATTGCCGAATCAATCAAGAAGCTTCCATGGTCTGTGTTTCCTTACTGAGCTCATCTCATCGATAGCGTACATAGTTGTTAGGTTAATAGGTTATTCCGATTGCTTTTTTGTTGTTATCACCATTATCATTGTTATTCCCGCTATCGTTTCTACTCTTCATTTGAACATTCCGGCAAAAAAGGATGAACGTATTCGTCACTACATCGTTAGGTGATGCGAACCACAATAGAACAACGTCCTCTTCCCTGACGTGAACAGTCGGAGAAGTGCTATAAAGAAAAGCCTTCCAAGCACCGCATCTCAGCAACGATAAACAAGAAAAGTTAATTGATTTCTCTTGAAATCATTTATATTATTATTGCTATTTTTTTCAAAATTCCTGTACAGATAAAAAAGACCCCAGTAATCGTTGCATTCGTTGTGCTACGGTCCCTCGAAGTTTAAGCTCACCTACTATTTGTCTGGTATCTAACAGTCTGTTCTCATCATATTAATTTCAGTAACGTACCTCCACGGGTTCGTTCACCAGTTTGTGTTGTATGTTGCTTAAGAATCATATAAGTTGAGTTTTGTGAAAGCGATTCATTGGATTCACTTTGACATCGGTTGAATATTTCAAGCAATAAAATGAGAACATAACGGGAACCGTTAATCTTTGTCATTTTTCGCCTGATTATTTCACTTAAAGGAAAATAACAACAGTTTTCACGTTGAATGCTATTTTCAAACTGGGATTATTACTACTCAAGAGTGTTTTTTGATTGCATCGTGGGCACTGCTTGAATTACAAATGGTACATCTAACAATAAGTTCGAAAAATTTGATAAGTGTGTAATGACGTCCAGTAAATATGATGAACAGCATAACACAGACGATCATTTGCGCAGAACCTACTTTAAGGTTCCTCTTCGATTCGTATATCCAACTACGCAATCACAAACAAACCGACCTCAACAATATTATATGATAGTGGATGTGAGCCTCAAATAGATGCGGCCACTCCACGCGATGAACTCTAATACAATAACGTTTTTATTTGAGGAATAGTTTATTTTCAGGTGGTCTTTTATGCAAATATGTACATTAGTAAATTTGATACTTCAGCTGATGTTTTCTTGGTATGGTAATTTCTTAGGGTGTTTTTCACCGACGAACTGCTTCATTCAAGTGATCACTTGAATGAAGCAGTTCTGGGAGCACTTTTAGAAGATTTAAAAATTTGGTCGAATGCTGTGTTTTCTTTTGGAAGCCGAGTTGCCCTTCAAGTGAGTTTAATCGAAGTTATTTTTTACCTCTTGGAACATGGGCGACTTTTGGCTAGACACAAAGAAAGACATCGAAAATACCTACTATGCTACTAAGGTTCACTTCTTTACAATTAATCATCTCCGTACGGCATTATAGTTTTCCTGTATTTGATTGAGCTTTTCTCGAAAGGAGAAGCACAAGAGCACAAAACAGTCCACAAACTTAAAAACAGTGTTCGAGTGAATTTACGTCCTCAAAGACACTAAATTCGCAACATCTCCTGATCGCATTCGCCGCCGACATCTTTCTTATGTAAAAAAGTCTCATCTGTTACAAATCTTATGATACCAACAGTTTATTCACGACCGACTTCACCAAGGGAATGGCCTTACTTGCTCTGTCAATTATTGTCTCCTTGTAGGTGAACTTGATGAATTTGGGCTTTTTCAAACGACTGTTAACCGTCGTATTCATTTCGAATACAAAACGAAACATTGATCGTGAACAATTTCAGTTTCATTCGATTCATACACCAACTGATCGTACCTATTATTTGACCCACTAACAGATATCCCTTTACTCGAGCAAAATATATTGAGAGATACTGTTCAGTGCTGTTTCTCTGATAACGCCTTCACTTGCAACATCCATATATCAATCATATTTGATTGATTTGCTCCAATGTGCTCAATGTGTTTCCTTATTAATTGCAACAGTTCTTACGACGTTCGTGAGAACACAAAGCAATGATCATGATGGAGACGACTACAAAGAACAAGGGAACTAAATTCGCAACTGAATAAAAATAGAAATAAATTAACAACTATGATCACTAATCGCAATTTCCGAGGAAACGTTTTATTGTTGTGGTCCAAAGTTTTTTGCCCGTAATTTCCTCATAACAAAATCACCACTTACTATAGTGTCCTTGCAGTTCTGCAGTGATCCGAATGGGCCAGCAGATTCATCTGACGATAAGAATACCACTACGAAAACTCGTGATCGATTAATTTGATTGCTTCATTGCTCAGCTCTAGTTCGCTGCTCATCGATCGTTACTACCCAACTGTTCGACACTCACATAACATGGCTTTCAAGAAACTCTGAATATCATTGTCTGTTCAATAACCTCCGGGTATCCTGTTCCTTTTGATGTATAAGATAAGTGTTTAGCTGAAGTGCCAGTTCCCCTAAGGGATTGTTTGGTAAAAATCATTCATCATTAATAAGACGGGTCAAATGACGAAGATCAAATGACATCAAATGGCGGATATGACCAAGATGCATTCATGAACATCATTTCCAAACTCATAACATAGTAATGAGAGTTTGTTTGATTGGACATAAAGACGCAAAGAGTGATGGACATCCATCACCATCGTGTTTCGTATCAGCTGGACAAGGATTTAGGAATTGTGGTGCTGAATGGAAATATTAAATTTATCTAAGGTTATTCGATCCGAACTGATTTTGAAGGTATTTGATCGCAAGATGAATAAAGTTCGTTTGTTTGGAATTGATTTAAATGAGGAAAATTGTGTGAATCATTACGATGAAATTCTGAATCTATCTTGATATGAAACCTTTCTAAAACTCATCAGTAAAGCGTCAAGATGAATAACGATGGCCTTTTGGTCTTTAAAAAATGAATCAAAACAGCCAATGACCTCGTCGGGAGAGACAAAAAATAATTCCAAAAAAATGAAATTCAACTAGAAAACAGAAAAGAGTGAGAGACAAAATGAATTATAAAAAACAGATCTAAACATAGTAACAATAAGCCGTATCAGTGACCTCATTTTGAGCGGTTTTTTGCTGGGGTTATTTAATTAATGTGGGCACAAATTTAAGGAATGCAATACAACATATTTTATAGGGTCATATTTTAAACAATTTTAGACAGAACAGCATTTTTTTCGACGATTGAAGGCTGTTCTTAGAAATTCATTTCTCGTTTGTAATTAATTACTATCCTGTTCGGCTGGAGCTCATAGGAGAATGTTTCTTACTGTACGGTGACTGACAAATTTGCAAAGCACATACACCTTGAACAGTTCATTTCGAATATCAATTTCTTACACACGACAATCGAATTATCAGTTCCTTTCTTATCTGACAGTGAGCACATTTTCAGCTTCTCCAACCAACTATTATTATATTGTTATGATCGAGCACATCTGCACATCCGTAATTGATTTATCCGGATAAAATCCACTCCTAATAATATGCACCCTACGTGAACGTTTGTGGATATGTACTGCTTTTATGACTTTCATTACATTTGAACTTTTAAATAATTGCCCAAAACTTTAGTGGCTTTGAACATTCACAATGACCCTGTGATGAGGAATAATAACAGATAATTGGATAATAGATACAAACCGGATCATAGCCTGACTCAGGCTCACAACATTAATGATATTGGTACACCACTCGGTTTCAAGCAAAACTTTCCTCCGCGAACGGGAAGTTTTGCTTGAAATCGAGTGGTATACCAATATCTGTGATGATGTTCAACTTAACACAATAATGCTATGATCTTCTCGGGGTTCGAGGTTTCAATTTCGAGGTCAGTGACGTGTACTATTGGACGATATCATGTGTTATTGTTCTCAATTTACATTCTCAATGCATACTCATTAAATATTGATTCGCTACAATCCGCTTCTAGTTAATAAAATACCAACGCAGCTGCCTGCCTGCCTGCATATTGTCGCAACTTACCGTAATCAGCGCATATCAATTTCAAAATGAGTTGTGTACATGATGCACGTGCTGAATATAGCAGCAGCATTCGTTTATCTGACGTCGCTTTATCGTCGCACTGAAGTGCTGCTGCTTCTGTGCAGCAGTACATACTTATCGCAGATATACATGTGATGATCATTGATGTTGCTATTATTGTAGAATAGAATGCGTTCGGCAGTCACTTCCTAATCGCACTCTCTCTTGCCAGCACTCTCACCCACTCTTCCTTCATTCTTTATTCGATTCGTAAATCTCTAAAATTTGTGCACTCATCCCTCGTGCTCTTCACCAAACTCATATATAATACCATGTTAAATTCGTTCGTTCTTTCAAACTAAATCAAAAACCAGTCCGTCGTTCGTCTGTTCATTTCATCCAAAACCTTCATCACTTCGCTGCCAAAATCGTGCAATATTTGTGTTGATGACGATGTTGTCATAATGATGATAACGCTTATTTTGAAAAATTATCGGTTGTGTTCCATCATCGAAAGAGTTGACGGAATGAAGGGAAATGAAATGCAATTGGATGAAGTAATGAGGAATTCGATTGATGTGAAAATTTATGTGTAACACAAAGATAATATCACTTGTTTTCTCAAAATGAAGTCACCAAAACGGTTCGTTGAATAATCACAATACCAAAATATATCGCTTTCGTTGGATGTGAGATTTTTTTTAGTAGAGTGAGACATATTTACTTATATTAACCAATGCAAACAGATCTATTTTTTCATGGAGATGAAATGTGCTAAATTGGATTACAGCTCAAAATTTGTTGAATTTTCGAAAAATGAACCCAAATACGCTCTTAACACCATCCATTGTGCCCGATAAGCATGCGACACCTTACAATCACGTCCACATTCCGATGTTCTGTCGACTTCTGCTTAAAATGATTTTAGCAAATCGTATTAGTGCATCGATTTGTGCTGAATGATCATGTGAATGTGAAAAAAAAACGAAAAAAAAAGATGATGCATCGAATGAAGGATGATTCAGTTATGCAAAATCAAGAGTATTTATATCCATCCAATGGAAATTCATCTCACACAACTACCTATCTGTTGACCAATATCTATCAACCAACAATACGGATGAAATCAATTCAAATGAAATCAGTCAAAGGATAGAGCATTATCATTCTTACCATTATAATTACTGCTACTGTGTTGTTACAATTCTAGCAGGTAGCACAATAAACCATGTTCTCACTCAGGTTTGTCGGCTTTAACGAAGAATAAATAATGCTATTGGTACACCACTCGGTTTCAAGCAAAACTTTCCTCCGAAGAATAAATAGTCTTTATGATCAAATGATATGTTGATTTCAAAATGAGCCACTACTGGATTTTGTGAAGAAGGAGAGGAACTTGTGGTAGACGAATCAAAAACATTGATAATAGTTAAGGTCTTCAGTGGCATTGGCAATGAAAGTGGGCGATCGAGAATATTAGAATGAATTTAGCAGTTGTTTACTCTCAAAAGGAAACGAAGATAATTATGAGTTGTTTGTTGACTTATGAAGTATCATTTCAAGTATTAGCTCACAAGCGGTCGTCGGCTGCATTCAGCAAAAAATTGTAGCAAATTCTCGCAAAACTGAATCGCTGATCAAAGGCAATTAATTGCGTTCATTCGTATGTAAATGCAAACACGCTCAACGTTTTAAACGTGCTCGCCGCACAAAACATTAGTTTGTTCTCTTCGTTCACAGTGCTACTCTCATAAGTGCTACTACATCCATCTGCGATGATGCATCATCCAATATAATTGGACAATTCATATAATACATTCACATTAATGCATTAATTACATCTTCAAATGCCACCTATATAGTCGTCATTCATTCGTTTACACACACACACATAGATCCATGTATGAATGCACTCTGCAGGTTCCTATGCAAAACACCATCAATAATGAATTTGCATTGTTCCGTTGTCCTTCTTTGTGCAACTCACCAGAAATCATCACCTAATCATCACTACGCTACGGTAATCACCCATCTCCTACTTACGAAAATACGCAATCAGGCAACATCCGTTCTCATTAACCCACTACCGTAACACTTGAATCATATCTTATTTGCCCATATGCAGACATACATACACATGTATATATAATGAACAATACACGTAATTAATGTACAGCATATATAATATAATAAGAGTACCTATTACAATATACTGTGCATTGCACTCGATATAATCTCCTTGTAAATGCGCATAATATCCACATAAATGATATACAATCCTCTGCCATTATCTCTCAAATATAAGTCACTCACTGCTAATAACACAATAAATGAATTAATCTTCGACTATTATCCAGCTATTATGCTTCGTATATTACCTCATATAATCACAACATGTTCACCATACATAATCACCTCAGTTGCATAGCTGAAAGATATTATTTTTGACATCCTAGTTATAAGCGCTATTCTATAGAGTCATTTTATATTGAGTCCTTGTAAAAAGTTGACCGTGCTGTTTCATTGAGTGGCAGTTTTACGTGCATATTTCAAAAGCATTCAAAGCATTCTTCAAAATCGAGCATTCTTTTAAATTGACATCGTGTCAGTGTAATGATGCTATAAAAGGTAATCTAAGAACTTCTGGATAATAATAACCCAACAGAAAAGGAAATCAAGTTGGACAGTGTTAAACAAAATGAAAAATTCAGGAGCATTTGTCCGAACTCGATTCGACTGATGTCGATCCGTCGAACAAGAATCTTCTTCCATCAACACTCTAAGCAGATTAAGCAATCATTTCCTTTGATAGATGCACTTGTGAGTGGTTAACAACCGAATATTTGAATAAGATGATCGCAGTTAGCACAAATGCGCGGAACAAACAGTAATTCGGCAAAAGTTTATCGTCTTCAGATTGTTTGCAAAAATGGACCGTTTTGATCAATAACGGTCATGTAACATTTCCTACATGACCCGATGCAAATTGTGCGTGGTTAGCAACCAAAAGTTTCAGTTGCTTTGTCCGATGATACCAACATTCATTTTTCATCAATTCGTTATTAATCGCTATCACTAGATTGTACCAGAAGAACTGTTCGGTACGTTACTGCAGTAAACGTTCGAACTGCAGAACAGTCTTAAGAACTCGATCTACGAGTGCTAGAACATCTCTACATTGCATGGTGATTGCTTCGAGGACTTATTTTCTTCTTCATAACCTACTTTAATAATCTTTGTTGTTATTGCGAAAAATTCACAGTCGATTTTTACGATTGTGCAGCCGAAAAGTGCAGCCGAAAAAGGTTCATTTAAATCGCTTCCGACATTCTCATTCCAATATACCCTCTCTCGCACACCTATTAGCATGCAAATTTAATCAGCGATTCTCGTGATGGATGGACTAGAGTCAGTCGACCGAAATCGAACACGTCCGATCAGTGGTGTTCAGTCGATAACCATTGGGAACGAAATAAATAAGATTTCTGAGTCCATTCAAGACTACCAGTTGTGAGCAATAGACGACGTTCTGCTTTGTAGGCTCACGTTTCAATCACAATGAATGATAGATTGGATTTGTCTAACGATGCTTTACTGATGGCTGACTGTTGCTGCTGCTGCTGCTGCTGTTGCTGAAGACTTTGTTGAATGAGGTTAGAGATGAGCTGCAGATCACTATTCGTACAAATCGCCTGATTGATAACTATTTGAGTTGCATTGATCGATTATCAGTGCCTCTCACACTAAATGGCAATCATATTTGTACAGCTGAACTACTTCCATAAAACGAGTAGTGAACGTTTGCGTTATGATATCATTTCGCTCATTTTTTGTGAGTGTTATCCGTTCAGTAGCACCGCGCAGATGAATGATGATTAAATTGTTGCCTTATTCATAAAAGCATCAAAGCAAACGCAAATAATGCATTTTGCACGCTATGAAATGAAGCACTAAGACTATGTTGCCTGACAAATCAACTGCATAAACTACGGTTGTTCGACTCGAAAGGCAAGAAGTTCAGAAAATAATTCGTTAGGGAGTTTTGTCCCGAGTGACTCAAAATTAACTATACTCATTAATGAAAACCACAAAAAATTACAGTATATCGAGATCACTGAATAAATAACGTATAAAAATAGATATGCTTCACTGGACACTCCACAACTTCGAAGTAAATCATGTCTAGTAGGAAATCAAGTGGAATGAAGTACTGCATATCAACAACATTCACTTATTCGAAATGATCCATTTAGGTTTTTGAAGCGTTCACAGCTTTTTGATAATCATCAAATTCGCGCATTCAATGTAAAACAATCTCACATTGTTCGTTTATTACTTCCAACCGACGTACTTATTCATCTTTTCAATATTTCACATTGCAAATCGAGTTCTTCACTCAAATTCTAACCTTTCACACATTCCTCAGCAACATTTCTCGATGGAACGTCAAATCTGATTGCTAAAAAAATTTTGCCGATCCCCCAGAAGTGTAACTGCACATAAAAATTATCGTGTGTGTAATAAGAGAAATAAATGCCGTAGAACTGTGCGTAATCCAATCATTCATTTTCGTTCCCTAATGTATCCTCGTTATACTCATTATTCAACATTCACCATCAAATGTCCGATCTCTATCGCTCCCTCTCGCCGACCAATCCTGTTTTTCATCAGCACTCTTTCCACTACAACTCTTACTCCTTCTCAGTGCATTCTTTCATCGATATTGATAACACTCCTACTATCATTTTTCATTCCATTGTATCGTGTGCTCTCCGTAAATACCCTCCAAAAAACACTCAGAATTAATTCATAATTTTCATTCAATAAATACTTTTATTTTTGCACAATGTCATTACATCACTAACACTTTGTTCTAATTGTGCGTCCGTCTATCGCTGATACTTCGGTGATGAAGTGTGATTAATGAAGGAAATGAACTACTACTAACTACCTCTAAAAGACTGATGCTTCCAAGAGTATCTGAATCCGCAGATTTATGTGATCTTTCGTTTACACAATCTATCAATCGTTTATTCATACGTTTCTCATCAAGCAAACAGCAGCACTAATAGTTTCTCACATCTCTGACCTCTAATAAACCATATTTTCTTCCATCTATTCTATTTGTTACGAAGAGATAGATGCTGTTCATCTCGTTCTGAATTCGCAACTGATTGTTACAGAGATGAATAGAAGATGCATGCCTGAATGTCCGTCGTTGACCTTTTCAAGTCACCTCAATTTACACCAACACAAAAACCTATCGGTTAAATGACAAAGGAACGAACCTTTTTACAATTATACTTGACAGTTTCATGTCATTTCGACGGTGCATCACCGTAGTCTCATCGAAATTAATAGCCGAGCAGCTATGAGTCAAACGAACACAATGCCTATTAATTGCAACGGTGAATTGTGCTCGTCGTCGCTATGTAATCTACTCGTCAGTGCATTCAAGGCTATTTGTATTTTACGATATAATGAGATACTGCTTATTGTGCACATACACATAATCAAACTTCCTCGGTTGCTAGCCATTTCCTACTGATGCTGCTGCTTCACCACATCCGCTCTCAATCAATACTCATTCAGTGCCATTATTATTCTTTATTCCTATGATTATTACTATTATTATTATTACACAACACTTGGCACACGCGGCGATACGATACGATACGATTACAGTGCTCTTCAACCAATCGTAATCTTAATGGCAACTACTCAATCGTTAAATCAATCACAATGCAGCACTATTACACACCACCACCACTCATTAATACAAGATGATCGTTATTGCACTAATGAAGCACAAAAATCTTGCGGTTAACTCCTCTCGAAATCAAAGCTTCCTTCCTCTCTAAAGCAAGCGAAAATAAATTCTTACTCGTAACCTTGCATTCATCCCGTCTCACCAGCTATTCCACTAAGAATAATCAGACACCTGGTTGAACCATTAAGCACGAATATGCCTGCAAATACGTTTCTTCCACTTCATGGATTGCTAACTTTTTACAGCCCGATAAAATTCTGGAATTGATCACATGGAAATACTAAACAATTATTCATGTGTGGCACGACAATTGCAATGTATCTTTGCTGTGTAAAGGCTTAGATTCTATATGGTTATCTGTAAAGGCTTGTTAGATTCTACATCATTAACACTGCAAAGTAACTCGTAAAATCTTTACACATCAAAGTTTGAACTGGCGTTTAAGAATGTGCTTCGATCATTCAGTTCAATTGAAGTTTTGAATGCGTACGGTTGAAATGGCGCCGTCTGACGACGTTAGTCGTAAAAGTAGAAAAATGAAAACAAATGATTGTTTAATGATCGTGTCGTAATGTGACGATATCAAATAAATGTGAAAAATCACATTGGTGATTGATAAACATTTTATGTATTCTATAGACAAAACATATTCGCTCGAGCACAACATTTAATATTCATTAGGATGCATTGCGCTGGGTGACAGCTGAATAAATATGTGATTGTCAGAGAAGTTATTTGTCGTTTGATGATGGGTAAATGATTGTAGTGAAATAATAAGTGATCACATACTAGCACTTATTATTTACTCATTTCTGCACTACTTAATATATTGCTTATGATATTTAAAGTACAACCTGAATTACTTCATAAAATGATCGACCAAAACAACAATTTGATTATTTATTTTCATACAACGTATGTACGAGCATAACACAACAGTGCATTATAATTAAAACACAAACATGAACAAGGACGAGACAATATTAATGAATGAGTATTCATAAAAAACATACGGCGATGATGAAAATCACGAAAATTCTTTATCATTAATAATAAAAGTACCGAATTCAATCGTAGAAATGAACGTGGAATGAGTTAACTATAATTTGAGGACCTTTTTGGTAGTGAACATAACAGTAACTGATAATGAGTTAATTAAACATGATAATACCGAATAGAATTCACTCGAAATCGGACATTTTGATGAATATTCCTTAATTCATAACATCAACATTTCAGACACAATAACATTAACAAACGAATTACATCAAAGAACGATACAAAGCATTCAATAAAAAATACATACCACATTTCCTTGAGTCCATTCCACGAGGAATGTAAATTCACATACTTTATTTTAGGGAAGAGTGTCTTTAGAAGACCGGGAAGGTTAGCCAGGAAAATATGATACAAGAATTCCGAGAGAAAAAGTAAAGTGTTGACCCAAAGGTAACGGTGAATAAGAAAACATCAATAAACAAAATGATGAGGTTAGCATCATTAAAATTTGAACATTCATTTGATCTTATTAGTAGTTCATTTACATCACATATCAATAAATTTCTTGTCAGCAATATCAATATTCTTAAGCACAGCAAAAATAATATCATTGTGAAAATCACGTTTACATTACGGTCACAGGTATGCAATATTACAACAAACAATTGAACAATCGCAGGCAGTGTTATTCTGTGATTGACGTGGAATAATGAGGCAACAACAACACATCATTCACCGCTCCATCATATTACGTATCAACGGACAAGAACGGATAAGAACGAGTGATGGGGCTGAATAGTTTGGAGATTAACACCTAATCAGATTATTCGTGAACTCATCAAGAACTGACGGAAGTTTCGTTGAAAAAACTGCACAGATTACAGTTATTACATCATCGGTTTTAGGCAGTTCCGATTCACGTCTCACCGCTGAAGTGCTTAGACGAATCTACTTCAAGCTGATGCGTAATTCTCTACGATTTTGTATCATAACTTTTGACTTCAAAATCTACAGTGATCAACGTTCAAGGATTATTTATTCTAAGAAGTTAGACGAAAGATACACAAAAAGAGTTTAGGGAACTAAGTTGATAATTATTGCCCAAAGAACGGGTAATGATTGACTGATTGGGTGTTCAGTGAATGAGGATGAAATTGAATTAAGTTGTCATGCACCCAGAATTGAATATGAAACACATATGAAAGTCATGAACTGCATCACGAAAAAGTTTTAAGTCACAAAATGAAACGATAAGAAGACATCAATTAATCATATCTCAACAATCGGAACGGTGTGCTGATTTACAGTCACCTCGGTGATTGTATGTGTGCCGTTGTATTGAAAACTTTCATGTCGTACATTGTTTGCATCATCCGTCCAGTTCTTCTGAAGTTCTGCATTATTAACTCTGAAGTTAAGACGTTTGATCTGATCTTTGGATTAATTTGTGTGGTGTTTGGGTAATGAGGATCACTATTGATATAAACATTAAATTACCACAGGAAATATTCCGAAGGTAGAAAAATAAAGATGAAAGTTGCAGAATTGAGTGATATTTGAATGATGGAATCAATGAGTCAATAATTAATATCACGGGAACAAAACAGTGATAAGACTTATATTCAAGTATGCTTGATAGGCCATAACTCTAGGTTTGTAAAGAGATCATTTTAATCGTAATATCCAAAAAAATATAAAAGTGAGCGTAAGTCATGATTATTTCATATCAAATTGATAAGGAACATGCAAATTTTCAGCAGTCTGCGTCTATTGCTAGCGGGAAAATCGATTGAACGGTAAAATTTTTATTGACAATGAGATAGATTATTATTCACTTCAAATTTGAATTAAACGCAAACCGTTTCACTGATAATTTCGTTTTTAATTGCTTGAATCTTGGCTAAATCTTCATTTTCACAGACTTGCAACTGTTCGGTGCTACCACTCGCACCAGGCTGTGATACAACGAATGCACTCATATTCACATGCTGGCCTGAAATGCTTACAGAATTTTGAATAGTCAACATTGGTGAATAATGCTCGAAATAAATCAACCATCGAATTCGATCAGAACTTACAAAAGATAACTAATGATGAGATATTGAAAAGAAGATAAATCCAGAATGGAAGCGCTCAGAGCCTAAGAAACTATGTGAGAAGACTAGTCGAGACAAAGTTCAATGAATGGCATTTAGAGGCAACAGAAGGCACATTTTCGTGAGGAGTCATTCTGGTTGTTCGCTGATCAAATCAAAAAGCAAAAAGCATCATAATGCTCAGATTCATGCGAATAAAATTTCTCCATTAATTACCTTGACCATTGGACGAAGATGCAATCTGAATTGAAGTCATGTGGCCATGAAATACTTTTGGAGGCTGTTCAGATTCCTGCAATTATCAGCATTTGACTAATTGTAACAAATCAACAATAGCCAAACAAAGCAAGATAAGAATTGATTGATAGATATTCGGAAATCAGATTTTTTTTCAGTGAATATATTCCATTGTATACGGAAGGGTACAGTTACCGTTCATATCGCTAACGTAGGATGCAGTAAATCGTTAGCAGGAAAGCGCAAGAGCTGATGTCAAGAAAGTTACAACCGTTAAGGTATATCTTTGAAAATGCCACCAATGTCACTTAAAATGCTTCGAGCAATCGAGTTTTGTGATTGGTTTAATGTCATATGATTGGTACATAATTTCATTAATTGCCATTAATTCGGTATTCATTAATCGTCACGCACCTTGCTCGATTCATCAGCACTTGCTTTCGGAGACGATTCTTCTTCCTGCTTCAAATCATCATCGTCAACCTTTTTCTTCGCACCTTCGCCTTCTAATTCTTGACCATGCTCTTCATTTGCCGTTTTCGAGGGTGTTGTTTGCAAATTCGTTTGATCCGTTGACGTGCTTGGTGCTACGGCTGCCGTTGATGAATCTTTTGCAGATTCACTTGACTTCTAAACATTTTCATAATTCATTTATTAAACACGTAACTGTTTTGTATTGTTTCAAATTTCAGATCTGTTACTCTACTTTAGAAGTGTCAGATCTGCTCTACATTTGGAGCGAATAAGAAATGTTACGCAGGAGGATGAAACAAATTAACGCGATTGGATATGAGTTAGAACCGCACATAGTGATTTTTAATTATAAATCTGCTGTGAGATGCGAAACTGAAATTAGAGCACGAAAAAATTCATTGAACGATAACGGAGTGTATAATTCGAACGAATCTTGTTGCACTTTCGTAATCTATGTTTCTCATTATATCATTCATCAAATATTCGCATGGAGATATTCACGAGCGAATTCTTCGAAAATAACGAACCCGTTCGGGTAATGTTGAGGAATCTTTGGCTATTTCAGCAGTTTGTTGCAGTCTTGTTGGCGTTTGAAGGGATTCATCTGAACGAGACTCTTCTCGTTCCTTATCGCCGGTAGTGGTCTCCTTGGCTGGTGTCGATTTCTCATCGGTAATCTTATTCTTGTCATCCTCTGATACATCATTCTTCTTTTGATCTTCTACAGCCCCGTCTGTTGATGAACGTTTATCGTTCTGATCACCTTCTGGTACCACTATTTCATTTTTCTCTTTTTCCCTATCCTTGCTAATACGTCCTTTCGGAGCACCCCTCTTTCGAGGTGATTTCGAAGTGGACGGTGATGGTGTTGACGCATCATCCAGACCTGCAATTGATTCAATCAAATTTTGACCGCAATTGAATGAATAACGGAACTGCAGACAGAATTAAGCAGTAGTTCAATCAGTGGCGGGGCAATTTTATTGCACACACATATGACAGACTGGAAAATTTGCGTTGCTGCGGTTCAACAAATTTGTTAACTCAAATATTCGACTTCAACTCATACTTCTAATGATCACAATGAAAATCCCACTAAAACACACCAACTACTAAGTAGACGGACAAGTAACGTATTCAGAAGAGAACTGAATTAATTTCATCATTACCTTCGTCATCATCTAGATTATCATTATCATCGCTGTCATCGTCGTTGAGTTTGTGGTGTTCAGCAGCGCTTAGTCGTTTAGACTTTTTAGTGAGTGGCGACTTTTTGGATGTTGCTGAACTTGTACTTGACCGCTTTCGATCGTTCTTCTTCGCTTTCCTTGCTTCGTATTCCGCAAATAATCTCTCGTCCAATATATTCTCACGTGGCTCCCATGAGTTGTGCCTGAACAATACGATACGCATTTAACAAAAACGATGATAAGTCAACATTTTTGACAGAATGCACGCATCCCCATCGTCATATAAGAATCAGCCATAAATAATCTTCACTTGACTATTATGATGGATGGTTCATTGCTTAAACTGAATTGCAGTGACGAATTAGTGTTTGTTCACAATCCTTAATGTTGTCAATGGGTTCTGACGACCACAATTTGTTGAATGTATTTAGGCTTACACATACATGCATGCGTGTACACATGTATTGTTACAAATTTATGTGCGTTCATGCAAAACATTTGTATTCCTATACATTGTACAAGACACGCAAATATGCTTCAGGCATCGAATTTTCGATCGATTTCAGACGGTGTGAGAATAGGGATTGTTTGTTGGTTAGATTGAAAGACGATAACGAATGGGAAGGGAAGAGGGGAGGAGCACTTTGTTTCTGAATTCAAATCCAAGCAGCTACGATTATAAGACGTGTATTTAATGCTCGCAATTCATAAAATATAATCGATGAATAATTAAGAGATTGTTACGAATAGTTAACTCTTTGTTTATTTTCCTTCCGTGTTATTATCGCATTTCAAATTCAACTGCTCCATTCAACTTACTATGAGTAATCTATCTCTCAAGTAACCAAAAATGTATCAGCAACAAATTTATGATAGATAGATACTATTTGTGCTCTCGAGAATACAATCTCTACGAGTCAGTCACACTATTTATTCACCCAAGAGACCCGCCAGTGCTTCAGTTCGTCTCAGTTTACTTTATGAATATTCATTGTGTATTGGACATAATTAATCATTCGTTGTTCGCACACATTTGCTATCAACGAATTCACATTATCACAGGAACGATAGATAGTTTGACTGAATTCCCAATGAGCACAGTTTATCATCCTCGTTTTGTGGAATAATTCTTGAACCGATTCTGTTCGATGGTGACATAAAATTGTTGGCGACTGAGCGAATTATGACTTAATGTTTGTGATTTTGATGGACGATGACAAGGCAAAATCATGGATTCTTCTTGAACACGAATTTTTCTTTAGAACGAAATTCTGATAGAAAAGGAAATTGATATTCGACACAAGAACAGATCGTGGTGATACAGTTTAATGTGATGATGGATTGGGGTTGTATTAGTATAAACAAACTGCCTGTTATAGAGCAGGTGAGATAATATCACTAATCAGATGGGGATTTGTTAATGAATGATTGATGAGTTTTCATATGGAATACTATTGCTGGTTCATGTCCAACCTTGCACAATTATTTGTATAATATTAGAGCGCATAGATTTTGCGTAGTGAAGCGATCGTCAGCTGCGCTTCATTTTTATAATAATAGTATGTGTATTACACTGATGTTGGGACTGAAGGACGGATATTAGTAATTACTATAGCATTGGCTTATAGACTCGTGAGAAATGAAGCCAATCAATCAATTCATAATGCCCTGAACGCATTCATAACGCCCCAAACGCAATCGCTAATAAACGCGTTCATGAAATGCCCTGAACCATCGAATCTACGTTTTAGGATGACGAACAAATTTCATTGCAATCTTATTGCGCCGAGAAATATCTTTCATCATAAAAACTGACTTATATGATGTTTTCAAGGCAACTGATAAAATGTTTACTCATAATGGCTTCAGTATGTTCATGAGTAGAATACAATTTTGGTATTGGCCAAATAATCGATTATTTTGATGTCCTCAAAAGATTACTAACGGATAATGCGATTGAGGATTATGATGTATTGTGCATATTTCCTGAATTATGCAATGAAAACGCCAATTCAGCAATTGGAAGGGTAAAGTGAACAATTGAGTGAATTATGAAGAACTTACTTCGCAGACCAGCCTTTCCACTTCACCAGGTACTCGATCTTACCCTGAAAGAGAACAAGAATGCATTAATCACCACAAAAATAAATATCACCTATATACCTTTATATACACCGAATACACCCAACAACAAATATTCATTCACACAACTTCATCCTGCAATAACACATCGAAATGACCTTTGCAGTCTTCCATCAATCAACCACTCAACATTTCGTCGCACCTGTCTGAACAGATCTCTCCATTTTGTTTCATCCGTTCCAAACAGGTTTCACTTCGTGGTTCACAAGCAGTGTTTTGCTATTATTCAATCGCGCACTTAATCGATATGTAATTGCTACACGTAATTCTTGGGAATTGAGATAAGATTTGTTGCAGCGATGTTGTTCATTGTATGAAATTTGAGTTAAATCTTAGTTAGCAAATGACGTATAACATAATTTATTCCATTCCTGAACGAAAAATACCCTCCTGATAGTACCACTAGATGCTAAGAATGTGCCCGAGACCAGACGGTATTTTTGTAGATCCTTTGTGCAGTATTAACATCGTCAGGAATTTCTGCTTGATGTTGATAGCGTGCCTTTTTGTGGATATTGTTTTCGAAATGGTCAACAATATGTGAATGATGTTGGGAAATTTTTGCATTTCAAAACGAAATGCTCGAATGATATCTGATTGAGTTTGTGAAAGGAAGAGAGGTATCATAATATAATTCGGTTGTATTATTTGAAAAGATTTTGTTTGTGTCACAAACGACACGATCGCTTGTACCGTTATATTTCAATTTCTTATCGAGGTACAGCCGTTCGATGTGTTATCATTCCTTTAAAAGTTAACCAAACAAATATTTTCCGATAATGCGCTCGTTTCCGATGCTGACAATATTAAAATATGTTCTATCAAACATGGATCAACAACTTTATTAAAGTCATCATATTCGTTTTTGCTGAAGAAACTAATCCGAAGTGCACTTTTTGGTGGCATGACAAACATTTTCATGAATTTATACTGAACCACTGATCAGTCGCTTAGCGCGGCTGAGGTCGAACATAAGAAGCTCATGAACTGAGCTGATTTCAAAGGATCAATGAGATTTATGATTCAGAGATGGCGTTATTCCCAACCTTTCTGCGTCGATCTTTAAGTAACGCTTCTGCAGCGTAAACATTTTCCTCCTTTTCAATAGCGTCCATCGGCATTTTCAACCAAAACAGAACTGATTCGATCACGTGTGCCACAAGATCTACCTGCACATAAAATCACAAAATACATATTCAAATAACTAATAACAACTGACGAATAAGACACAGATGCGTACGTAGAACACGAGTAACGAACGAGCGATTCGATAGAAAAGCGATGAAGAGTGATTTAGTTGAAATCGATTCAGTTCATAATTCCAATCGATCACACGTAAACATCATTGATGAGACAGCGAAAGAGCAGAGTGTTGTAGTAATATTATGAACAATGATGATTTGATAAAACTGATGCGACCGAATCTCTCTGAGAAGTGGATAATCATGACTGGATGATTTACGTGATGTGATAACATGATGAACAGCATCAGTATCCAGCTTGACCTAGACGTAGTACTGATGAGAATAGATAATAGTTACTTAGCACATAATAAGATGCATGAAGTAGATGAATATGAAAGATACAAATAAATTTCACTAACAACGATTAGTGAATGAGGAGGTACTTAGGCTATTTTAGCGGTAAGAAAAGGATGGAGTTAGAGCAACGAGTCTGAGAAATATTAAGCTCATTATTAGTGATAATAACATAAAAATGATTGTGATCGTTATTGCCATCATTATTGGAACATGATGAACAACATCAGTTAATTTCGTTTCTCATGTTGATATTGGAAAGTTTTATGCATTCTTTGGATAAGCGATAAATTTTGGAATTAAAACGGAATATCTGACTAGTATCAAAGGTTTGAGTTGAAAATGTGGCGATTTGGGAAGGAAAATGATTGCTGTTGGCGTCGTATAATTGTACATTGATTGAGTTGCTTGGATGAAATAAGATAGAGCGAAGGGATATATATTGATTCGATGATGAGATATGCATTCACATAGATGCAGATATAACACGAATGTTTGTGAACATAGAGCTACACCAAAAAGGGTGAGGATGAGTAATTATAACCAGTAATAGCAAAAACGAATGTACGCTGATGGCCACTCGAGAGGTGAGCAATCGTAGCGGCCGAATGGTTGAGCTGAAAACGCTTTCGATAATTGATTTCGTTTCTTGTAATTCAGTTAAGAGGTCGAGAGGAGTCGAAAAGTAAGGTTATTGATAGGAGTGATGTGTTGTTGTAGTGGACGGATATAGGTAGTGATTGGTGGTGATTGATTGATTGATTGATCGAGTTGTTGATAACATGAAGAATAATCAAGCGCACGAATTTAATAATTGCATCGCATCGCTCGCATCCATTCGATCGCTTCACTTCACAAAATCGCACTTCTAAACCATAATACCAATGAGAGGCAGCGAGCGATGCGATCCGATGATGCCGCGAAACAGCCACACAGCAATTATTCGTTACAATCAGCCGTCTCCCATCGCTCTTTTAATCTTTCCTCTTTTCGTTACTGTCTCAATTCTCATTCTCTTCAACAAGCAGCTAATTTAACGTTCTCAATTTGTTCTCTCAATCCTACTTCTCTCGCAATTTCGCCATCCATATCTGTACTCTCAACTCTGATTTTCTCACTACACATCTATCACTAGTGCCATTCTGCAACGAATTGCTGCTGCTGCTGCTGCTATCAAAAAGAGTATCGATGTTAGCGTGCAGTTTTGTTGTCGTTGTGAATCGTCGCCGCCACCCACGTGTGAATAAACTATTCTAATGGTTGTATTATAAATATATGTCTATGGCAAGTGCTCAACGTATTACTTTTCCTTGCATCCGTCACAAGAATTCGTCTATTATTCGTTCACCTCAGCATTTCATCTCCATCAGCTTTTATTCACCTCATCAGCTTAGAGTTTACTGACAGACACTGAATTATTGGAATAATGCTCTTGCTGTGCTCACTGATTTCCTTTGAACGAATTGTTGTCGTCGTCGTTGTCTCGTCATTTATGATGACATCGTAATGAGATCAAGATAGCGGCCGGACGACACGGTGCTCTTTCATGGTCGTCATCTTGCATTGCATACCAAAAATTACATCATCATTATTTGCATCGAGTTGCGACTTTTAATTACATCGTACAATTTAATTAGTATTGAAATCGCTATTTCTCCATAATAGAACGGCATTCAATAGAAGAAAAACGAACAGTAGAACTGATTGATGCAAACAAATGAAATATTTGGCAAATATGATTGTTAAACCTTATGTTTGACTGACAGTTTGCTTTTTATCCATCGGGTGGATATCCTATCGATTCTTCGTCTAATTCAATCAATTCCTTAAATAAACTCCCGATGAAACAGTCGACATTGAGATTGCATTGCAGAATGTTGTTAATCATGACTCGGCCGTAGCACTCGTCTCTGCTCGCTCTTAACAAAGCACAACAATTAGCACAATGTGCTGAAAGCTAATAATGGTGTTTGTGAGCGTAAAAGTTTGCCTTTCAATCAACCAGTATTATGCGTTACCGTGGTGTAACTTTTTTCTACTCAAATATCGATCGACACAATCGAGTCTCCTCCTCCGAAGCAAATTTCATTTGCAATTTGAATGAATTCACTTCAGTTAGAATCAAATCCTTCATTTATAGTCATCATTCCAACGATAATATAATATTTTATGACATATTCATATTCGAGACTATTCAAATGCTGTTTTTGAGTAGTAACGACTAGATGAACAGTCAGTTAGTCAGTCAGTTGGTCGATCAGATATTTCCATATTATATTTGTGCATTCGTAGTTATTGCTGCAACCTAATCCAAGTACCGATAAATGCGAGACGCAATCATTTAAATTCACATCATTTAATCGCGAGTCATTCATATCCTAATAATAAAATAACAATGAAAGTACCGATGATCGCAGCAGTAAAAAACCACGAATGTACAAGTATTGCGTTAGATATTGATGATTTGGTGTTAGGATTTTCGGATTACTTAGGAAGAATTTTGATGAAAAGATCGATAATTATAGTGATAATAGCATTAAATGGTATCACGTAGAGGTTTGTTTGTGTTGACGACACGTTTCATTAGATTCACTCGATTGATTACTGTGTTTTTTTGTATGTCAACTCTGTGCAAATGAACGTCTCTAATCGGAATGCGTAGTCTTTTTAGAGCGCTCTTTCTCATCTCGTTCACAATACATCTGCAATGTTAAATCAAATCCCTCTTCGTTTTTTTTGACTCGTAACCGTACTGTAGGTGAGTTGTTTGTTTGTTTTGGTATTGTAGCAATAACACTCGAATGAAAGCAGATAACAGCATCTTGCATTTGAGCGATAAGATAACGAGTGACCATATTTAGTTGACGGTGATGATTACATTGATGCACTTGTCAAATACAACTCCTTATTCAGTTCTGATAACCTAGCTGATTGCATCCCAAATAACAAACTCGGTCGTGTGCGTTTCCGAATCAACCATTTTTAATGTCTGTTCCAATAATGCTTTTATTTCAAATGCCTTTTGTGATGAAATCGTCCTCAATTTCTGATGTTAAAAGTGAGGACCATTCCATCAGGAAGGGCATTTGGAGTAAAAACATAATTGTCGAGTTAGACTGTAAATGAAATGCGAAGGAAGAAAAATAATTGTGAATAATGATTGCAGAGTGCTTACTGCAAACTGAATGAAGCAATTGCAGAATATCATTTGAAAATATTGAAAAGAATCGTTTTTCAGTATTGCCGATTGCAATAAGCCTTCATAAATATGCAACTAATTTCAGCTATTCGATCACATCGATTGAAGCGCTCGGTGCACTGCTTTGCGAGTGCTTTCCAAACAAAACAACGAAACGAGTTTGTTGAAGCGAAAAATGGAATCAAATAAAACAGATTGAAAACAAAACAGTATTCAATTTAGAATATGCTGACGGTGATCACAATGACTGAAAACATTCCATCAAACATAATGATCGAACTGATTATGCAACACCAATAAGAACAACTACGATTGTCATTAATCATGCAATAAGAACGTAATCCATCAAAACATTTGTCAACAACGAACTTGCCATACGGGACAATAACTCAGCACTGATTCCTTATATGAACGTATGTGCACATACCCTCAGCCACAAAAACCTCGGTATTCAGATTGGATGAAGTGATGAGTTTTGAGGGGAACTCTACTGTCATTCAAAATGTTTATTCATAAATCAAAATAATGAACCGATCGCCCACTTTCCGGTGGTGTCTTCGTGTGAAAATTCCAATCGCGCTAAGACGCAACAAAAAACAGAAAGCAATGAACGATCCAAATGAATGAGTGCCGTTAAACAAACTCATTTCCCGCATTGCATTCACACGCTAATTTCTTCCACGAAAAACGACGGTGTTCATGTGCATGATTTCAGGGACACAGACCGTTCACTTCATACAAGGAAACTTTTATCATTGACAAATGGTAAAGATTGAATTAAATGTGAACATACCGAATGAAAATATTGCTATCAGTTTTTGTTGTAGCTGATAGAGTTTTTGATCAGAAATTGGCAAATTGCACATTTTTCGTTGATTTACACAACTGTTTGAGTAGAATACGGGATACTGGATGGAAGTCAGGGTGAAAATTGGACTTCTGCGGCATAATTTGAGGTTCTTCAAGGGCACTGAATCAAATGGAGGTTCCGGAGTACAGTATGATGAGCACTGCATTCGTTTCAGGTCAAATAATTCATCACAGTTTTATGCTGCATTAAAGCTGTTTGAAGTTGAAGTTGATCGACGTTTTTTTGCGGTGACCGTTTTATGTAATGCAAAAATGTGATGGTTATAAGATAGCTTGAATGGCCAATGGAGCAAACAGATAACAAACAACACATCAGAGAAGCGGTCTGGGGTGCTTGTCTGGTTGAACATTGATGTTTATGTACTGTGTTCAGATGTCATGCGAAACAAACACTCATATGCATGTATAGTTCATATGCAAATTTGGTTACGTGCCGCCACGTAAAGTTGATTACGTATACAAAATAATTATTGTAAGCTTCATGATGCACTTTCATGCACGCTTCATCCATCATGAACGCACGCATTTACAGCTGAACTGGGTGTTTTTGAATATCGTTGTGTAGCCATCTGGAAAATACTGTTGTTTTCGAAAAGTGAACAAATAAACTTGCGACATCTTTTATTACTACTGTTAATTTGAATGACTGTTCTAATGAACAGAACTGTTTGAAACAAATTCATCAGTTGATATGACTCAAAGAATTATGTCAGAGAATGAGGAGGCCATCTTATAATACTCGAAATTAAAAATATTCGAGATAATTGCATCATCTCAAAGGATGTTCAAGATAGACAAAAGCCTGTATGAGGGAAATGTGTGTGGAATGAAAGAACTGAGCATGAAGAACATGAAAAGTTACGCACAAATATCAGTGATTATTATCCGCTGAAGTGATTGCCGGGTTTTGTTTGAAATCGAGTAAATTTATCGCAAACGGTGCTGCTATCCGTTTCGATGTAAACTCCTTCGCATTCTGCATCAGAATCTCACGAAATGGGTACCTTTTTGAGGCATTCGTTTTGACATCACCTGCAACAAAAAAACCAATCATTATTCTTAAAAACTATTCCCATGAATACAGCACAAACATTCTAATGTTAGCTAAAACAACATTCGAAACTTGCTCAGTCCTAAAGTTATATAAGAGTAGATCGAACAGGTGCTGATAATGCTGGCATTTTCGGTAAGTTACATGAGCGTGTAACAATTTCAGGATATGATAAGAATCAATATTGGTAGTCATTGAAGTGATACTTCTGGAATGAAGTTGATCACGTGTGCAAAATAATTATTGTACATTTCATTATGCTACTCCTTATCAGCTAGTAACAAGCGCTGGTACCATTCGCAACTGAGTTTTCCTATTGTAGTCTTGTGGTCCCATCAAAACTACTCCTTATCTACTAGTAACAATCATTCAGTAGTTGACAACGTCCTCAAAATATCTGATCCTCGAAACTTGTCATATTCATAAGTCATCGGCTCATCCTATCACTTTCATTTCTGCATAGCTACACAGTACTCCTTAGCAGGATTTGCAAGATGTTTTAGATAATATATCGAAGAAGATTCTCCTAAATGCACCTACCAAAGACATCCAAGAAGGACAATTTCATAAATTGCTCAAATCGAAGTTGGTACTCATTCGCTTCCTTGAACCGTCTAAACGTTTCTGATAAACACTCTTATGGATTTCAAAAGAAAGCATTCATATACTTTCCACTTTTTTCCAGTTTAAATTATAATAGTTTTTGTCCTATCTTTTTTTTGTCCTAGCTTTCCGATTAGCAAATCTGGTGCCCTAGACCAAATGAAAATTGCTACTTTTATCTTGCATTGACGCTGCAGAATCATCACCTGCAATCCAGGTGATTCGACTGTTGACGGTTGCTGAACAGGAAATAATAACTGCTGTTAGGGGGATTAATGAGGGAGTGTGCTTCATGATAGCTCAGTGAGAATTTTTCAAGGGGCACGAAATGTTTCTACCGAAATTGCTAATTGAATCTGCTTTCAAGCATAATGCAATGAAATATAGATGTCGTCTGATATCCCAATGGCAGCATGTGTTGAAGTACATTTTGAAAAAAAGTCCTCAACATTTCACTGTCAATCTTAATATGGCAATAGCCGTTCGCGTCTTGTTATCATCGTCCTTACAAATCATAACCTTTAACTTTATCCAACCTTATCAATAGGATGACATATTTATTGAATTTTCACGTATACTCAACATTAAGGTGATCAGATTAATTTGAATTCAAGCGCTTTGCTCGAAATCGTTCATTCAATAATGTAATGCTACTACGAATGACCAACTGAATATTTGTGATTAATTTAAAGTGGTTTGTTGATAACAAGAAATGTTTATATTTACTGTATGTTACTGCGATTAAAGAATATATCTTGGGTTGATTGCGAGTATTTTGGAATATCACCCCTCGTTTACGAAGGAAGCAAAAGCAATTTTAGTGCTGTGTTATTCCCATCGATTATTCATTGCTCACTCTCCTCTACGTGTCTGTCCCACACTCGTGCCAGCTTTGTTATTTATCTCTTTTTTTCAATAATATATTGCTGCACCACCTTTCACAATCATTTTCACAATCCAAACAACTCCCCTCTCATCTTGTAATACTCTATAGTTGAGTCTGCATCTGTAATACTCCCGAAGCGTACGTTCTCTGCTCGGTAAACACATCATCTCCTGCGAGCAATTCAGCACCACCACCGATCGTACCCCGTTCTAATCCTGTCATTGCCGATTTATAGAACTACTGATATGGAGGATGAATGTGGTGCTGTATATCTTTTGTACTTTTCAAACGACTGCCCTCTCTAGCGCCACTGTAATGCATCACTTCGTTTGCATCTCTAGCACTAACCCCGATCAGCAATCTCATTCGCTCATCACAAACAACCTTCGCTGTTTCCTCTTCCACATTCTCACATGAATATCCATTCATCATTCACATACAATGCGTTCACCTGCTGTCTCCATCAAATTCCTCGCTTATCCACACTCGCTTTGCAAATGTTTCACTGCCTCATCCCCGGTTGATCCAATGTCTTCGGTGTCTTATTCTCTCATCAAATATTCATCAAAGTTGATTGAGTGTAACCCGACCACTTCTTTAACTCTTCTCAAGTGTATATGTGTGTATACGAATAAAGATATGTATGTGGTGCTTTATCTACTACATATTCATATTATGTGCCGTATATATATGGGTTATAAAGTCTTATATCGTATTTGAATATGCACCCAATTGCAATAAAGTTAAAGCGTTTTGTTGGTTGGCTTCAGGCACATTTAATATACTCAACGTTGTAACGTTGCTGCGAACATGACACAACACATACACTTTAACGTGCAGCAGTTTGAAGTGTTGGCAGTAGACAGTAGATTTGAGTGAGTCGTCGTCTTTTTACGTTGTGATCATGTGCTTAAGCAATAAAACTATTGTAGAGATGGATAGATACTCACAAAATATTCAACAAGCAGCATAAAAGTCGGAATCAACTCAAGTGTCCACTCTTACGTTCATTCTAGATAAGCAATCTATGCTATACTAATAATAACAATAATAATAATAATAGAGAAATATTAATAGTGATGATAGCGATGTTGATAAGAAGACGTGTGTGATAAATTGACCAGTGATCTATGTACGCATCAATCTACACAGAACGAACATTCGCCCTAAAAAAATGAAAAACGATTTGATTTTGTAGAAGTGGAAACGAGAGTTGATGACGTGTGATAATATGTGAAATATTAATATGAATGATAAATTTGATAAAGACGAAAGCACAGCTGAGAGTGGTCGTAATTCGCGTACGATCATACATCATCGATAGCAGTTTGTTCTAGACGGTCCCTTGGTTATGTGCGGATGCGACGGAAAGAGGTGGGACAGTGCTGATTATTGTTGCGTTTTTCTCTGTTCTGTCATCCGTTCGTTCGAGCTGCAAATGATTTTGAACGAGATGAAGATGGATTGAGAAGTGCAACCGAGAAAACATGTGAGAAAAAGAATGAGAAAATCACGAAAATAAGAGAAGAGTCAGAAAAACGAATAAAAAATTAAGAATAGATTGGGAAACTGAAATCCGAGAACAAGGAATGAGAGGAAAATTGAGAAATAGAACGAAGAGAAAGAATGAGAGGAAGAAAGATTGATTGTGAAGACGAAAGGAAAAAAGGAAGCAAGACAAGCGTTGCACTTGTGATGTGAATTGAATCGAATCACTTAATGTATAAATGACTCGGTGGATAGTGCATGATGAGGTTGGTTGTGGAGGTGAGAGAGGTTGCATGGAAACGAAGTGCTCAACTTTTAAATTCAATACTGCTGATGTTTTGATTTATTGTGATTTTGCATTCTGAGTGATCGTTATCCATATTGATATTGGTGATAACAGATCAGCTGAGCATAGATAAACCTCAGTTTAAGTTTACGCTAAGATTCAATCAACTTGAGGTGGTTAGTCATAACAATCACATGAATGCTGCTGCGAAGACACAAGAACCTTCATCGTTTACGAATGCAGTTTTTAACAGTGTGCGATTGAAACACACAAAGAGGTACGTCAAAAACCAAAGAGCATTTTCGATTTGCGCCATTCACAATATCTTATCAAACATCATACATCAACGCACAATAAAGAATTCCCATTACATTATTGATATTTTTCTAAGCACTACATTTTTGAATGCATTCCTTCGCTTGCGATATCATGAACGCAGAATTTCAAAGATCTTCATTGGCTGACACGGAAAACATGAATAAAATTCAGACTATTAATTAATTCGAAACAGACGAGTGAAAGAGTTGTTCTAGCTAGCTTTTTTTATGGTGCATGACGTTCGCGTGAATTAATTGACGGCTAATGAATCATTGTAGTTCTGCAATTAGACTATAACTGGCAGATAGATCTGTGTTATATACGATGAACAAACAGCATTTGGTTTAAAGCATTCGTTCGATTACATCCGAGAAACATCAAAGAGCACGTTTCTGCACCTATTACAAGCGTATTCTGCTGCTATTGTTATTGCTGCTGCTGCAGCAGCAGTCTTTAAGTTGGATATTGTTTTAATACTTTTGAATCATATGATTTTGATTAATTTACGATTGCAGTGTTATTCATAAGGATTTGTTGCTGTTGCATTGAAATTCAATGTTTAAATGCTGCTGAATGTTGAACACGTTGCATTGAAATTCAAATGTTGTTCGAACACACACCGATAATCAATCTCACAAATTAGAAACGATCACTTTGCCGTCATCATCCAACATCATTCCTCTCACGATCAGATCATCGTCATACGGTCGACAAAGAAGTATTCACAAAACATATACGCACTGACATAATTTCGAAACAAAACATAATTTAGACTTTCTTGACCACCATCTGAAGTACCGATATGAGACACGAAATTTTCAGTTACATTGAGGAGGATTCCAAGAGAATTTCTTTTTTGTCAAAGTGTTTGGGAATTTCGAGGAACCTCTCAAAATGCAACATTTCAAAAAATGTATCATCGTCCGCCGAAATAAGCGACACGAGTTCGATTGAAGGAGACAATTTCTGGTGGCGATTCTCGTTTCGCTTCATGCCGTTATTCATGTCATAGCACACGTCCTAAGCATTCACGGTACTTGTAAAACATCGAATCGTAAGAATTGGCTTTAAAAGTTTCTAGTTCATTGGTATTGATATATGCCTCTACAACTCAACCATAATTTATTTTTGTGCGTCAGCAAAAGAATTTTAACTTGTTCAAACCTCCGAATGCAGTGCATCCATTTTCACAGTGCTGATGATAAAATGTGATAATTTACTGCTAAATAGTTTCAGTTGACCTCATTCTTCTCGATTGCTGTGCATTTGTTCATTCAGTCAATCAAAAACTGCTATCTAAATTAATGCATGAACTGTTCGTTGTTTCGTTATTTCACTGGATGTAACTGTACGTAATTGTCAGTTATCATTTAAGAACATCATTCAACTGTTAAACGATAAACTCAAAAGAAACTAATGTGCTGATGGGTCACTCTTCAACAGTTTACTTACAAAAATACACTAACAATCGTTTCAGTAAGTTCAATAAAAGAAAAATGATCATACTTTTTACAAGTGAAAGCATCAAGCCCAAGCAATAAAATTCTCATCGAGCATTTGCTTCACTTCATTTCTTGTTGAGTAGTTACGATATTAATCATAATGCACGCATGAAATTTGTATCTGTTCAATAGACTCATAAATGCGCATTGGTGTGTGAAATCTGAAGTAGTGTTCATTTCATGTGACCGTTCGTGAAAGAAGACGTCAATTGAGGAGCGATAAAAGGACACTGATTATTGAAAATATTGCCTTTATTAGTTGATGTTGTTGGCTGATGAACGCTTGATACAAATATAGTAATAATAATAATCGAGATGATGAGATGGATCATCGGTGATCATCTTGTAACACACAAACAACTGCTGCGGTGCAAATGGCATTGCGTGATGAGACGAGGTGAGAGGGAGGTGGCATACGTGATCATTATAATTAAGCTCATCAGTTTAATAGTGTGCAAGATTATGGAATATTTACGTTAATGAGAGGATTGGAACAGAGCGATATTGCAGATGAGACACATCCATCCGTGTATCTTTCATCTTCACTCAACCAATTCTCTTCCAGTAATTCCAATCTGTTTCCCAAGAGAGCTTATTAGCGATTGAATGCTTGCAAATGATCATTATCGTACACATCATGCAAATTTATCCATCTTATATATTAGTAGCAATCGTATGAATATCACTAGTATTTGTATTGTTATTGTCAACACTATCATTACCAGGTTACTATAGCATTATTGGTCAGAATTAAGGGTGTCAGGTTAAAGCAACGCATTTGCACGATGTGGTAGGTTTATGGGGTGGCATTATTAATGAGGACAAAACGACCATTAACGATCATTCATCTGTTCAATGAATCTCATCCACAGGTGAACGGACAATCGACAGACATCAGCTGTACACATATATGCAGCTAATATCGATATATTGACTGGTGTGTTTGGGCTATTATCAGATGAGGTGAAGATGAAGCATATTATATGATCAATTTTAATGTAATATTCTCATTTTGCAATATACACACCAAATGTGCTCCAATCATTCACACATGTAATCGTCACAACCTTTATGCCTCCTACTTCATCTGTTCTAGAGCAGTCCCACGAATGATAGGACACACTTTTCATATACGTTTTGCTTTGTTGTCAATTGCTTCATGAACTACGTCACTGATTCGTATAGAAGTTGCAATCACAAGGATTTGCCGCAATTGAATCTCTCTAGACATCTAATTCTAGAAGGAAACCGTCGCCTCCACTGCAAAAGATGCCATTGTCGAAAATATTTTGAAACGTGAGTCTGCCAAAGAACTCACTTGGTTGTGAAGCATCTGGAAAGTGTTCATTGTATGTGATGAATCAATTCATATCTCATTGGAAGACCGCTATCGATGGCAGATGTTTCGCTGATTGAACGAATGCATTCGCTGATTAGCACTCATTGTTTTGATCGAACAAGACGATCAAGGCTTCGGATCAGTCAATGTGTTATCAAGATTGCTATTGAGATATCAGTTTCGATTGTGTTCAGAATATTGAGCAATGAAGGAACAAATTTTGATTCTCCACAACAAAGGCACTTGCAAATCGGAACGGAAACGACGTGCATGCCGGAAGGTAATGGAGCCAATGATAATGGCAGCGATCAAATTCCACTAAACTGATAAAATCATTGAAGATTGAGGATGTTGAGTTCAGAATTTACTTCTGCACTCAAAAACTCACTTATTTCCATTCAAATGTACTTAATGTACATTTTTCATCGTGTTCGGATGATTCAACATGCACACATACGAATAATATACTGTGGCTTCACCACGAGCCACGGTCACTTGTCTGATAACCTCAGATTTTTGATCGCAGAACATCAATAAGCAACAGAATTAATCAGTTTGATTGCTCGAATAATTAATCTCATAAAATCATTTCGAGACGAATCAAATTCGAGTTGAATGAAATGGGTTATGTACGTCATCTCATCACGCTTTCATCCACTTATCATAGTCGTTTAGTCCACTTCAAAAGATGCGCTAAATTGAAGAGAATGATGATGTCGGCTCAATGAAAGTGAACGTATTTTTTCGGCATTTGTGCCACTCAAAGAGCATTTGTTGTTGTAATAGGCTGTGCTGAGGGCAGATCGATGAACGGAGGAATCATCGTTAGTCTAATAAATGATGAATGCTCACTGATTATTGCAACAAAGATTGTTGCATGTACTTGACTTGATCTGTGTACGTTTGTTTATTTATTCATGTCTTTGAAGCAACCAACCAAGTACTTCTTATCGCATCACACACTCATTTCATATGATATCATAACAACGTTTATTTCTAACTAAACATCAACATTCCGGTTAATAACTGAACAGATAATCGGACAAACAAATGAAATTGTGGATGAAAGTAAATTTTGTGAAGGAATAATTAAATAAATACATTGAACAGTGAAACGAAAGTGAGCATTCTGTCTGCGTTGAGCAATTCGTTCTTTTATTCAAAGCATTCTTCATTCAAATGTAAATTCTTCAGTTGCAACTAATGAATAATCAATCAGATGCTGAAAAAAGTGTCAATCAGAATTAATTGCTGAAAGTTGCACCAATCTCATTGCGAAACGAGAATCGCTCGCATCTAGCCATCAATTGTAAGTTTACCGCCTCAATGAATAAGTTTACGGCCGACACGAATCGTTCAATATGTTAAGATCATAAATGACTTTTATGTGAGCATTTCTAAGACAAGAAGCAAACTTCCATAAATTTTATTGCATAGAAGTGTTTCACTAAAGAGTGACGATTCGTTTGATGTACATCAAATAATTTATTATGGGTTGTATATTCTGTTGAACAGTAGTTTCTTTCCTCTATTAATTTCGCTATATGTAATGATACTCGGCAAACAAATCACCGACCGCATCTCATAAAGTATAAAGTGCTGCAATGCATGTTCTGTAGTAGTAGGTGTGTTGTAACGGTACCTCATGAATAATCATATGAATGCGCACATGCGTTTATTTGATTGGCAAATTTGGTAACATTCCTTCGAAGGGAAATGAATAGAAGCGAATTGAATAATGTTATAGTGGTGGGAGCAATTAGTGTGTTTTTTTTTTTGAAAATGCAAATGGAAATAGCCGAGCGTTTAGTGAGGAGTGAAATAAAAAAGGATTTTCGATATTACACACAGAATAAACAGATGTATAGCGTCATCAGTTGAGTTTTTGGTTCGGTTTGTTCTGTTTGCTCATGACAACCATTCATATTCTCTAAATTTAAAATGATTGGAATGAGCGGTGATCCGTTTCGATCTGTTGAATGTCAAATAACTGATTTGTTGCGTATATCAAAATTAGGTTAGTCTTTGTAATTTTACTCAGCTTCATCTTGTTTTCAGCATTCAAGCATCGAACTGATTTTTGCTCTACGCAAATCGTGAACGCAATTTTGAAAATAATTTCTTAAAATTCCCCTGATACCTACACTTCATCAGCATTTAGTTATAATTCACAAGAAAATTTGAGAATTGCTATCAGAGTAATATCGATTATTCGGTTTCCAAGGCGATTTGATTGGTTACGAGTGTAAGTGAATCTAGTCAAATGTTTAGTAAGCATCGTTTAAGAATCGATTCAAATTACGAATCGATTTCACGATAATTGAATGCTGAAACGGAATTTGATGTTGCGAAGGAAAGAAAAACTGTTGATGTAATCCGCTGATGTATTCTGTTCTGCTGAAAACGTCAACGGATTACATTGCTGTTTTAACTTCTTAATTCGCTGGAATGATGCTCTTGTCACTGGAACATCCATCATGATTAGGTGTTACCAATGATGGACTGTAAGGAAATGCAACAAGATTTGCATGAATCAAACTTTCAGTGAAACGAGCAATATTTAAAGAGGCAACTAGCAGTTTAAGAACGTATATTTTCATGCAATTTTTTGCTGATGCATACTCAACCAACGAAACTTATCATTACGCCATTCACTCATGGTGATACTGTAGAAATAAGTTTAAAACGACAAAGCAACTGGTGTCAAATGTTCTCCACCCTGGAGAATATTCGGTTTGCTACTTAATCACTTCATGCAATTCCTGTGAATAGTGTAAGAATATGATACCTTTAAATTGCATTCGGCAGATAACTTTCGAGTTGCTCTGCTCCGCCCTTGATCTGCAAATGCAGGCACACAGTGTTGCTTTTAGATTTCTTGAGAATCTGGAGGTATATTAGGTTCGTTGTAGCCAGCGTCAGCTCAAAGCTCAATCTGCCATGAGAGATTTGCTAACTAGAGGGATGCTATGTTCAGAATCCTTACATTGAAAATTGACATAAGAATTCCAATATAGCCGCGGTCGATTTTTCAACATCAAAAAACGTTCCAGCTTTCCATGTATAAGACAGCGTGCTGAAAAGGATGTTAGCGGATATCTGTTTGATGCTGTTGGGAGATACATCAAATGTCAATAAGTGATCGGGTGAATGCTCCAGCAAGAATTTATTGAGATAATATGAATGTTAACGTTCTTCAGGAGTGATCGATGCATAATCAAACAGACGAGAGAAGAACAATATCAAGAGAATATTGCGCAGGTGTGATGGATTGTGGATGTGACAACTGCAATTCCTGAATGATGTATCATCACACTGTGGCGCTAGAAAAACTGTAATTCGTAATTAGTTAAGAATCGGTCAATTAAAAAAAATTTTTAATCGCCTATAACTCTCGAATAAGATACTGAAGTCAGCCACTAGGTAATATCTTTCGCAAGATTGAGGTTTTAGTAACGTTTTTACTCTACAGTTCGGAATCCTACCAGACATTTTTTACTCTCTACCTGAACTTAAGCTGACCCAGAAAAACTGTCTCCACAAGAATAATTCATCCAGGAAGTCTTCTCAGAAACAGTGAGTTTAGGCAGCAAGCAATTGCACAACTCATTCACAGTTGATGTGTGCTTATTCAGATCAAACTCTCATGAAGAGTAGTTTAAAATTTCGTGTATTGTACTTTTTAAATAAAATTTTGATTAATTTACTGTCGTACAAATTATAACTGTATATTTGTTTGTTTACATTGATGGTCATTAATCCTTTCGACGAATGATTGATTGGAATCTGTGAAATCGTTGAAAAAACGATTGAGATCGACGAACGTTGAATTAGATTGATGATTGAGAAAATTGGAATGAAAGAAATGAAATAGTTGACGCACAATGGCATAAACGCATCGTGATATTTTGATTTGTCTCATCGTGTTTATCGTCGTCATCGTTCACGATCAACAAATGTGAAATGTTATTCGTTGTGTGATGATTATTCAGCGAGTCGTTTTGTATTCACCACACAAGACATATTAAAGCACATCGCTCTTTTGTGTCACTAGTCATATTGTATACACACTATCTGCAGTGCACTGCACAAACATATGCATATCGACTTTGTACATAACCATAACCAAATATGCACAAACGAATCATCAGTTCAGCATCTTCAACTACACATAACCATAACCCATAACCATATACCGTAAATAACGATGTAAGCGAGCCACTGCATTGTTTATCCCATTTTGAACGCACACTGATGCACGTGAACTATCGGCAAACATTCGTACAGATATTATACATTCAGTCGCTTCATCGAAAAACCAATTCATACTTATCAATTAAAACGACTATCAATCAGCAGCAATCCGAATGATCAACAGTTATTGATGATGCGAGAAAGAATCATGCAATGCAACACACTCATTAACTGCACATGTGCAACCTTTTTTATGCTGCAAGCCAACTTCACACTACAAAGTGATTAAGTGGCGTAGCACTGGAATTCATCGACGAGCACTCGTCGCTCACAAAAATTTCATACTGAGTACAAGGGTTCTTTGAAAGAAAAATTGAAAATCATGCCCCGTCACTTGCTACGAAAAGAAAAAAACTGTACGGTTTTCATTTAAGCGCTTTGATTTGATAGAAAAATTCAGTCGTCAGTTAAATTATTTGATGTTTTCATATTGCCTCTGTGTATCATCACGTCGTTGCAATCAGTAGCACAGAAGTGCGAACACACGACTGAATACAACTGAATCGATGTGTTCACCGAAAAAAAAATTCAACACGACAAGAATTTTTGCGTGGTGTTTTGATGTGCGTACGAAGAAGAGAAAGAGACGATATTTTGTTGAATTTCATTCTAAGCATTTCACCACATTCATCACATTACCCCTGAAATACCATTCGCTGATCGTACTTGATAAAATATTCTTATGCAAGCAAGTCTGCAACATACCTCAACGTAAGCGAAACAAACCCAAATGTGCACTGCTGATTTCATTTACGCATTCATTCGTCATCGTGTTATTTGTGGTTTTCATCGTATATGTGCTCATTAGGTTTTATAGCTATGAGTTTCAAACAGTTGCTGCCATCAGAGAAAAGATGATTGAAGCGTGAGTTTTCAAAAGAAAATGATTTTTAGAAACATTCCGATGAATTGAAAGCAAGAAAACTTTTATTGTTGGGTGTCATCTGCCTCTTAGTGACTGTTTCTGGATGACATATTTTACCACGGAAAAGTAAATGGAGAAGCGCTCATGGTCAATGGATTCAGTGATTAATTGCCAGTGTAATTGAGCAGCTTATTTGAGGGAGAGCTGTTATATGAGCAAATGGCTTGAAGAAGATCAAAGAGACCAACCTAATAATTCTACAGTAAGTTTATTGAGTGAGTGTTTACAATACGAATGAATATCTCCGAGTGAGATAAAGATAATGTTTACATAATAACAATATCATTTATAATAACGATAATAAAAGTAATAATCCTACAAAATATTTGCAATAAAGATGGTAATAATAACAACTGTAATTATTATTATTATTATCAATATGCTTCGCGTGAAAATGTAAACTGTTATTATGCAGCATTATCATCGATCTATTCGTCTTTGAGGTCAACAATCCATTACGGATATCTACAAGGCATTTGGATTATTGTATAATTGCGCTGCAATTACGATGCCTAACTGAGCACTCATTAATAGCAACACCTGAATAGTTTTATAATCTTTTGAATATACTGTAACGGTGAGTTGAGGTATCTCTCAAAGAATCATTCGAAAAACGCAAAGAGGCATAATCCACCTCTAAAAGTATGCTGCATAAAACAATCACATCAAAATTCTTAATTCAGTAATCGAAAGGTTCTGAACGTGAGATATCAGCACTAAAACTTGAAGTCTTCAGTCGCTGAAAAAACTTCAAGTTTTCATGCCACATCACACGACAAATTGTTCATACGATAACGGATACACGATGCTTTGGAGTTCCGTTGCGCAAGAATGAAATGAATCATTCTTCATGGTCATACAATATCGCAAAATAAATTTTTTGATTTCTCAAAAAGGTTTCGAACCGATTCAGGACGTTCAGTGATAAATGCTAAAACGGCTCTTTATTTAGCAAAGCTGCAAGACGCCACACGAACAAATGGATGAGCATATGAAAATGAAAAAAAAATTTCTCAATTCATTACTCTTTTGAAGTTCACTGATCTCTTCTGATGTATCCTCAAATGCTGATTATAAGTATTGTCAACACCCATAATGCAAGATTATTTAGTTTCAGTTATTATCAAGCGTGCTCATTTTGGAGGAATTTCTTTTGAAGCAATTGATATCCTCTCTGAAATCATTTCGATGATACACGATCAACAAACAACTATGCACTTCCGCCTGAAAATATGATAAGATTTACATCTGTGAAAACAGCAACGAATCAGTATCTTACGGTCATTGTTTGTGGTTTCATCAACGTGCCTTACGGTTTCAAGAATCATACTCTTTGCTTGCATCATTCAGCTTCAGTGAGAACCGACTCTTTCAAACTATCAAACGTTTGGTTACTGTAGACGATACTACAGTAGTATTGAACGATTACCGTATAAGATGTCTTGGGACAATAATAACAATGCGTTGTGAGTGAATGATGCAGATGTTTTAACGATGATTTGAAGAGACAGCAGCGCGATGGACATCATTTATCTGTGAGAGATGGATGGATGACCTCAGCGTTATCCATATCTTCTATGAATATAACTCGGCCAATTGCTATCCAATAAACAAATAATGGACACTGGTGAACGTTATTGCGTACTGCGACTCTCCGAAAGACATTCAAATTGTATAGCTGTACAATAGTTTTGATTTTATTTATGTATAACTCTATTGTGATACACTGACTTAAATTGCACATACTCCTTCGATATTTGTATATCGAAGTGAATTTTACAATCAAATTTGCTAACCTGAAAGCTGACACACTGAATTGGAAGCAATGTATTCAGTTACAGATTGTTGTTTGGAAGGGTGGAAAAATCGGGAAAATGTTCTTCCTAACGTTCTCAGAAGCAATTCACAAACTCAAGTTATGTTGTGTCCTCAAGTTAAGTTATTTGTGTTTGGACGAGTTTGAAGGTTCACTTTGCAAAATAGCAGAGAAGCCGTTACGAAAAAGAATAGGTTTAGTGTGATTTGGTCTACGTGGAATATCGCGTTTTTTTGCAATAATCTGAGAAGTGGACAACGGTTTGAGATGGAAAATTACGATAGTGATTGTTTGGAGTGGACAAGTATCATACTTCTAATGTACATATCAACAAAGAATCGTGAGATTCAAATCTGTCGCTAACTTCATTATTTCACTGTCAACTAAACGACTAAACATTGTCTCAAAATAATAGCAATAATGGACACAATAACAGTGAAACTGATCATTAGAATCACAATGATAATTGCAACATCAGCATTAATGAATACAATTAACAATCTTAGTATTTAGGTTGTTACTGATGCTGTTTATAACTTATTGGTGAAAGTATTGTAATATTATTAACACTCTGATCAATTCTCGTGGAAATCCAGATAGCTGAAGGCTGGGAATTGCTGAATTTGGCCACAAAACGAATGGGTGGAAAATTTCCGCGAAGCGATCAAACTGATCGCAGACAGCCATTCTCGCCATCTTGCACATTCTTGAGGTTAGTGATCAACTGTGACCACGACCACCACCACCACGAAGTCAAGAGACTATTCGAAAATTCATTTGGTAGTATTTTAGTGCACGAACTGAGCGTATTCAAATGAGTTGTTCTAAGCAATAAGTTTTGATGTGAATGGTCATTGAGAAGCGTGTTTGCTATGAGACGTTTTTGCACGCAGTTGTTGATTGGTTAATGACCTTTGCATCAATTGCGAACGATTGATTAGGGCATTAATTGTCTCTGTGAGTGTAGTATCACTGATCCATTACATCAATTCATTATTTATTGCGATTAATTACATATCTGCAGATATGTGATTCTACACGGATTGTAAAGCAATCACAAATTAAATTTTACTTCCCGGTTTTTGAGTCTTCATTCAAGTTCAATTCATCAAAATTCGCATCTTCCTCACTATTGTTGCAAAATTCAACTGTAATCCAAGGAATGGGAAATATCCGCTTAATACTGCTTTACTTCACCGGATAAATTCATATGTCCCGAAAGGAACAGAACATTTGAGGTCCAAAAATTCACTGAAAAAATTGAAGTACAAATTTTGACTCAATTTACTTGAGAGAAGTTAAGCTATTGTCAAAAGAAGAAGAATGTCTTATGCTATTGGGTCAAGCACCCAATTGTCATTCCTAGCTGCTTGATAGTTCGTTTTTCCTTTCGCATATTGTTGCGAATAGAAGGAAGCCGTCCTAAATTTTACATTAGAAATCTTCCCTCTTTAAAGTTCACAACATTTTTTTCTGTACTCGTTGCTACAGGACACCGTGAACAAAATCGGTTTTAAGGACTTGATTATTTCAAGAATATAAGTTTCTAGTGATTCGTTTTCTGAAAATGTTTCATTGTGATGCCAGCTCCATGCTCGTTTACATTCAAAGCATTTCCAGCTACTCATTGCTAGTGATCAAATTATTACACCATACGCGCTGAGTGCAACGCTGATAAGAGACTCGAAAACAAAGTGCTCATTGTGAAAGCAAATTCTAAGCTTAAGACACAACGAGTTCATGCGGAAAATGTGAGCGAACAGGAAAATAATTGGTAGAAAAACAAATTATGAGTTTTAATCGATGAATTCCATCGATTAATACAACAATAATTATTGTGTCAGACGGAAGGGTGAAGTGCGTTGATTGCACTCGAGTTTGATAAGATCTGGACGAGGAATTTTGCATGATGTACATGTGATTCTTATCACTTGCGTTACACGTCTTATCAGTACGAACTGATCAAATTTTGATTCATGAACAATTTACAATGCATTGTTTTTGGCACTTTTATTGGAAAAAATTTATCACTGACAGATAAATGGAGTATGTTCTTTTATTGGTGATGAATGGAGTTATCACTGCTTGAAAAAACTACCTTTGTTCAGCACCTTCTTCATCCTGCTTGAATACTACTCATTGTGTTGGTATCACGTAAAACTCTGCTCAAGTTTCTCAGATAAATTATTCCTCTTCCCTTATGCACTATTAAGAAACACTGTGGAATTTAACTATGTTGAGAGTTTATTATTGGTCTTCCTCCTAATAAACTTATCACAATAACGATCAGTTATTTGGCAATGACCTACTAACGAGAAATGAACAAAAAAAGCAGCCAAAATATTCTTTAGCATCGAGCACAAAAATTATCGAAAAAATATCTGCCTTCAGGTAAATTAGGAAAGATCACTCTTGTAATCAGTGAATCATAAATTGTAGATCAATGACGGTTAATATGCGCAATTCTTGAGAACTGACGCTAAGATCAGATGAACAAATGAAATTATGGTCGTTACCACTAGTTTTGTAAGGTGGTTTTAATGCATCATTCAACAATGGTTTGAACTGCCTAACAATAATAAAGAAATTATTATTGTGAGATAGTGGATTGCACAGGATCTATCGTTTATCTTTCAGCGAAGAGCATGCGTCAACTATACACCTATGGTCCTTGAACGCTCAAATGAGTTCACTGAATCAGCGATAATGAATGGATTGATTTGGTTTTGATGACGAATGGATTGGATCATTTCGATAGACCTTTGAACAGTTTGAGCTACTCACACAAATATTTCACTGAAATATGAGATTCTCCTTAATATTTTGAACATTTCTCAACTTATCTCCTCATTACCTATTTGTATTATTGATTTCATTATTCATTCTCAAATTGGGTTGATTGTTACTCTGTGCATTAAATTGCTATTACATAATTATTTACCTACCCATCTGTTCACTTAACAAGACGATTTTTCTTGCGTTTGTTTTTTGGTTGCTGTTCCCATTGAAGCACACTGATCGTCTGTCTATTCACTGAGAATTTATTGATCAACTACCAGGAACATCATTAATTTGTGGTAAAACAAAAGAATGGAATGTTTCCCGGTTAGTCACAGATACGGCATTCGTTAGGGCATGTACCGCCATTATGATGGCAATGGAAACGTGTTAAAAACTCGAATCGTGCGATGCAAGAAACAAAAAATGCTGAATTTGTCGACAGGAAGTTGAGTTGATGCTGATGTGGATGGTGGATATTTGATTGATTCGGCACTGAACCGATCTGATTTTGATCGTCGTCATCAAGAGAGCCATTCGCTCGCTGATTAATTTGTTTATGGTATTGATTTATTTACTCATTTATTTTGATAACACTTTGCATGATAATTTATACTGTCTTGTGTGTATATATTAGATATGTTTTCGCTGTTGACATTCACTTGATGAAATAGTAATAATATTACTAATAATAATAATGATAGTAATAATAATAACAATAGTAATAATAATAATAATAATAATAATAATAATAGTAATAACAATAATAACAATAATAAAAATAATAACAGTAGTAATACTAACTTAAATAACACTAACAACAATAATAAAACTAACAATAATTTCCATCTGCATTCTTCATTCACTGCATTCATTGATAAAAAATCACTTCTGTGATTGATGATTATTCATTGATCGACAACGTAATATACGAACACCGTTCAATCATACACACACCAAACACATCGAACAACGATTACTTCTGAATGAATATTTTTATTTGCGAAGTTATCTTTCGTTATATGAAATGCTTTATGCACTGTTTTTTGATGATGATGATGCACAACCAATATCATATGATGAATTTGCAAATGCATTTTAAACAATAGTGCAAATTTCCGTAATTTCAACATATCCATTTGATGAGTGGCATGAAACGGATGGTTATTCTAATGGAACTGTCTCCGTTTCATCGAGGATCGAATGAATCTGACATGAGTATGAATTGAATGAATGAACCGGTGAATGGATAACACTTTCCAAAAATAACAGTTATGAAAACGATGGTGACCGCAAGATTCGCATTCCCCTTTGTAAGGTACAATGTAGGTGTGTGGTTGGTGTATATTCACGTTCTATCATCTTGTATTCGAACACCACAAAAATATGTCTTAAGTTCATCAGATACGACGTTTCTAACTGCTTCCCAGCAATGTGTATATAGACAACAACTCTGCAGTCCAAGTCAGTGCCAATTGGTGTATTGATGAGGATAACGATGATTCGGAGGGTAGAATGCGAATGAGCGATGTGGAGCATTGTGTTAATGCACTAGCGACTGGGAGAGTATGCCCGATAACTAGCACTAGAATTAATGTTCAGGCAGTAGACACATCATCATCTAATATTATTAGCTAGAGGCGAGCTATTAGTTATGGCTAGTTCAGCTGCTACTTCTTCCACTGCACTTGTTCTCTACGATCCAATCTCTATGCCAGCCACTTCAATCAGAGCCATAAAGGTGTTAGCTGAAGTGAAAGAATAAGCTGAGATAGATGAACGAACGTTCTATTCCTCATCACTCTCATATCCAACCATCACCCACTATCTCCTCGCCATCTTGCTATCAGTGCAAGACACTTCAACCAACCAACTAACCAGCTATGAATTGCCTGCACAACGTTGCACCTCTCTTCATCTCGCTCGTTCTTTTGCTTACTGCTTCATACGTACGTTTCTATGTATGCATATGTTTATTTATTTATTTATTTATTCATTTATTTATTCATGTCCTATTCATTCATTCGCACTTATTGCCCTCAAGCTTCCTTCCCGTTTTCCTCCTTCATATGCAATCTCCTCTCATGTTCTCGAATTCTTACGTTCTCATTTTCAACAGCAACTCATTATCAAAGCCTCAAATCATTCATCGAATTACTTCCGAACCGAATTGATATTCGAACTCAACATGCTAATAACACTTAATCAAACGCCAAACTTCCACACAATTCGCACCATACTAGATATTATTAGTTAGACAAAATTTTCTCATTGGCTCAGCGAATCCACAAACCATCCTACTAGTTATGAGTGACGCTCTAAAAAGTGTGAAGACATATAAGCTCATTTTTTTGAGATGCGGACACTGAATGGTGAATGGATCATGTACTGTAAAGATTTATCAACGCAAATGCTATCGAGAGTGAGTATATAGTTTTTGGAGTGTGCTACATTTAGTGACATCAAAAACACACTGCAGCAAAATATAATTCGGAATTTTGGCGGTCTCAGAGGTCTAGGATTACGCCACTGAAACAGGATAAGAAGCGCTTTCATAAGTAAGTTTCACGATCACCGAAATGTTAGGAACACTCATCAGTAAGAGTTGATCGCATTAATTTGCATTAATGTATTATTACACTCCCTCTGAAAGTAATACTAGCAATAGTAAAACTATCATTATTGTTTATGGCAATAGTGTTCGGAACAAGGCCGGAGTTACTCAAGCCGAATTTGTTAATAATAATAATAATATGGTTTCGTTGGGTGTGGTAAGACGCTGACGAAAAATGTCGCTTGGTGTTTAATGAAAATGATTGATGGATTGAGCATTATCGTTACCGTATACCTTTTTGCTAGAGAGATAACAAATTACAACGACACAAATGAGAAGAAGGGCGGAGCCAACCAGTATCGGATGTTGGTTGCGCCTCTTGGGAATGCGGATTGGTTAGGGTGCTAGAGAAGGAGAGAATACGCGTTGCTGCTGGGCTATTGAGAGCGCTGCTCGGCTGAGTGGAGCAGTTGAGCATTTAGTTTATACTGTGGCTGAACAACACTCAGCGCTCTCTTTTCTGAATGCTGAATGCGATTCGTTGTCGTTCTTCTATTTGATTCGACGTATACATATGTGCGAGTGTGTGTGTATGTAGTTTGAAGGCGTGTGTATTATTTTAGAGTGTTGTATATGTGGTGCTGTGTGTTATGATGAGGAGGTTCATTCGAATTATTTGTGCTCTTGCCATATCATATCATTATTGCGCTCGGCATTTCAGTTTGCAACTTACTTCTGGTCGGTGGAAAATTTTCGCGTATTTTTTGGTATTTGTTGGGGTGAAATGATCGTGAGAAATATTTGCTTAGAGATGTGAATTTTTTTTTTGTAGCGATATTATTTGCTTTAGTGCAATAGGCCATCATGCTATTTGTTTGCTCGTGCCGCTTATTCGCATTGAGCGGCGGCGGCGCATCTCGTCGTTAACGAATGAGTTCGTCTCAGATCGAAACGCATACTTTGTCGTATTCAAGAATGGTAGTTGTTGTATAGGTTGAAAATGCTGTTGATTGATTGCAGCAAACCGTGAACGTACATTCTCATTCGTAAACTAGACAAATACCTGACTTGAATTCAATGAATGCGCACTCTATCGTCATCGTTATCGTCAACATCCATACTGTAGTCCGTATATGGAAGGTTGATGCGCCGCTGTAGCAATTGAGAAAGAGTAAAGAAGGGAGCCGTCGTCGTTGTGTTATATTGTGCACTGCTATATTTGTATATATATGTCAATATATATCAATATAGAAATGCTGCAATATTATCTTCCACACACACACACAAATGATATTTTCGATTATACAAATGTGTATATACCAGCGGAGAGGAGTATAATATGAATGGAACACAATCCTTCTATCTATCTATCTGTCCAAGAGAGATGTGCATCCACTATGCCTGAGTGGCGCCTTATCGATCGATAACTATTCGCTACAGAGTGCACTACGTTACTCGGCGTCTATGCAGCGCTCGTCTCTCTCTGTGATTGGTCAGCAAAACAGTATCCAATCAGATTCACCGCTGACAACATTCCCTAACCCCGCCTAGCAATACTCTTCAAAGCCACCCGACCGACTCGACTACTCAGTGCTGTATGAGTGTCTGTCTCGTTCTTTATCTATCTATCTCTGCCTCTCGCTATCTACTAGATGTCCGTGTGTATGTCTATGTTGTGTTGATAGTGCTGCTGCTGCTGCTGTTAGTTAGAGTGTGGTATTTTATTATTATTGTCGGTGCTGTTACCGCAGTATGTAATCTTGTGAATGAACGAAGAATAATTGTGTTGATGGTTATCGTCGAATCTATAGAAATGGAATGAAAATCGAATTGTTTTGTGTTTTGCGACGACGACGACGATGCATTCTGTGCCATTCATCCATCCAACCTTCCGTCGTCCATTCGTTCCGTGTTCTATACTGAAAAACGTTTCCATCTATGAAACTGCTTTCTGCATCTGTCAGCTGCATTTATTCTAACGTCTAACAATGCATCATTTCGAATAAACCAAAAGAAATAACGACTGCAAAATGAATGCGAAGTTGAATTTGAAGATTCAAAAAGATAGAACGTACACACAAACGCTGCTACCTACCATCGTCTTATGACTGCTGGCGTTTATTGCTAACGATATCATTCGATAGGTGTCCATATCATTACTGTGCATTCACCGGCCGAGTGTCGATGTACTGCTGCTCATCGCAATACCGCTACAATGGCGATAATAAAAATTATTGACAGCTGTTTAATTTCAGTGTTAATGTTTTGTTAATGCTAGCGTTAACGTCTGCCCGTCTGCAGTCTGTACATAGTCGACTCTTGATAGCCCGTCATCACATATCACCTCACATATGTTTTCCATTCCTCGAACATTTCTTCCTATTTCAGATTCAGCACTTACATAACTCTTTTCATCTTACATCAATTTTGTGATCATTAAAAAATTTTTGCAAATAGTCATATCAGAATAAATCGACTGCAATGCATGCTGATATTGATAAGGTCGAATGAACTGATAAACATAGCGTTCTCATCCGAGTGGATTGTTGCTTTGTATCATAGATACTACATATTATCTCCTTTTCGCTTCAGCATCAGCACGAGCGAGTATTCAGTCGTTTGTTCATACATCATACATAATATGATTTCCATCTCACCATCGTCGTCACCGTCATCTAACGATCGCATTCGTCTATTTATTTATTGATTCATTTCAATTCAGCACCGTATTCCTTTCTATTCGCTGCTCATGGTGCGTATCATTCATACAGTACGATGCTACGTTACCTCACTTACACCCATCCATCCAGCCGTTCATTGCATTTAATTTCATTATCTTCTCTTCCTTTCGAAAATGCTGCTCTATTTTACAGCGTTTTCATTTGGAATCCGATGGATGCAATGAGCATTTTTATTGTAACATGGATCATAACTTGAATTAAAAGTTGGGTGTGTCAATAGTAGTCATAATAATAGCTGGACAAGTTCATCAGTCATGAGAGCATCTGCATAAATATGACGATCGTGTTTTCGAGAAAGAATATATCGTAATCACTCGATTCTTGAGTAATAATAAATGATACTTTATGTCGTGTTTATTCATTGAAATGAGTGAATAGTCTCCAAAGCAAAGCAAGATCTATCGTGCCTCTACCAATTAACTTAGCAATCAATTAATTATTCATTATATCACTGAGTTTAAAGTTATCAAACAAATTTATGTGATGAAATGCGACATAAATTGAAGGCAAATGAACTGCAGCATAATCAAATAGAGGCAGACATGCCCACAAGAAGCATTCATGTTGAATGCATGATAGATCGTGCTCGATTCGTCTTGCTTAATAATACTCATTTAAGCACCAACCATTCATCCTCGCCTCTATTTATCCATCCAATCACCCTTTATTTCTATTCGCCATCTAAACAAATATCATCGACTCAAACGAATCCCATCATCAAATTCTATATCTGTCCTCAGCTCAGCAATTCAATGATGAAAGCTACTTATTGTGTTCCTCTCGTTTCTTCTCCTTTGCGATCGCTTCGATCCCCCTCATTCCGCACTCAATTCTGGCCCTCTTCTCTCTAAATGGCTTCGTCTAAGGCATCTGTCGCAGTCCCTTACTGACAGCTATAGACTCGCTAGAAGCATTAGCCCTTACTGACGGCTGTCAAGACGAGCCGAGCACATCATGCAGATACAGCATCCAGACTGATCGGTGCATTACTAATTGTAAGACAGCTACATTATCATGCAAGGCTTTCTTTCATCACATTCATAGATTCAAAACCGACAAGAGAATCGAGCGGCAAACGGATAAAAATTATTCTCCGAATAGAGCGATTTATTTGATGGGTTATTGCGAATAAAGAGATGGACAGTACCCCATCTTCATTCACTGCATTCATGTCACTTCCTTCTTTCCTGTTACCCAACTTCCGATGTCCAGTTCTGCTGCAGTACTGGTTCTCAGATTTTTCGATTGTTTGGTTAATCGTACACTCTGGCTGAGAGGGCGATCAAATCGCCTCTCTCTTCTCCAGACGGTAGCATTATTTGGTAGCCGTTTTCGAGAATGAGAAAAATTCTGCGATAAATTTCAAAAATTGTTCATTTTTCTCCAAAAATCCGTCGTTTTCAATCGCTATCGGGCGGCATTGCCCAAGTTGAGAAGCACTCGATTCCAATAAAAGTTATTTTTGCACTAAAGATCTTTCAATGGTGCATCAGTAATGCATTTTTGCATTCAACTCATCCTATCTCTTCGCATTCCACACTCGCACTCGTCTATATGTTGCTGCATTCTGATGTTGTGTTTCCTGTTTGAAACACGGAATCGAGTCGTATAAACTAAGAGTCCAAAGAAAGTGATGAATTTCATCGAGCAAAAACGTCGTCCTTTAAGATCCATGATGCATCATCTCTTATTGAGTACTGTCAAAGCCATACATCAATCACATTTCAGGCGTTATCATCACAAAATTTGTACAGTATTCTTACAGTAACCAGTCATTTGCATTATCACATTGCAAATGCGCAAATACAGATTACTGCTTTACTGCATTGCATGCATCACAACGCTGGTCTTGAGTAAACCTGAGGATTATGAATCATTTTGAAATAATTAAAAGTAGACGGAGATCATGAAATATAAGGCTTATTGTATAGTAGGTATTGACAACTTTCGTGACACAATTCCGTTGATTGTGGGATACTATGGTTCAATAATTCATTTTGATTGTGAAAACCGGTCCACGTTTTGTTAAAACTAAATGAATAGGCTAAGATCTTTCAGGTTATCTTATATTCTTTCTGAATCTGTTGGCGTTGTTTTTTTTAAATTGACAACAAATCTCACAATCAGTTTCGAATCATTAGAATGCGTCGGTCATTGATGAGATAAATTATTATTGAATTAGTTGATTTGCTAGGAAATAAAATCTAAAAATGCACAGCTTTGCACGGATCTCAAACAAAAAGAAGTTTGGTTGGTGTTCACAGCAAATGAATCAATGCTTTTTAGATTGCTACAAAATGCATTCAATCACCCTTTCATCGAAAATATTTATCGAAATAACTAATGAATGATGTTTGAACTTTATTACTGAACTCTTGAACGAACGATACGTTTAACGCTGTTAATTGATAACTTTCGTCGTCGGCAAATAGCTATTGAGCGGATGATGCGGAAATGAAAACTGATTACATTTCAGGATGAAACCAATGGATTTCAGTGAGAACCTTGTCTGTTCGTTATGTAAATCGTATCTAATCGATGCGGTCACACTCACCGAATGTCTCCATTTTTGTACGTTTCCGTTGATTCTTCTTCTATGAACAGTGTTAAAATCAATTCTCATTATTACATCACCAACACAAAAACATACATCAAGTTCATTAACATATTTCAATCGATCAACAATTAACATATCAACACTCCATTCTGCTAGTACAACACATTATCCTTTGTGAGATTATATTTAATTTTGATTACATTCAACGGGAACAGTGTAGTCTGAAGATGAACTCAGATTATTCATGCATCAAAATACTTACATGAAATCGTTTGTTTCCGCAGCTGATTCATTTCTCAATGACCTTCGGTCAAATGCTCATACAGCTACAACTTCTTTAGCTGGAATTCTTATAGCCAGTAATTTATGCGTTTGATTAATTAGTGTTAAATGTCGTGGAAGTATGTCATCAGCGTGTCATTGCGATGTTCAAGTGAATAGTTTTCTGAGTGGGTGCTGACTGTCAAATTTATATGACTGTTACTATTTTAAGTTAAATTCCTTCGAAACAAACACAACCGAAAAAACAAAACCGGTCATCGCATGCCAAGGAATTAGTTATAGCATGTAATCTGATACTAAATCAGGACATTCGAGAAACTGAATTCCCAACCTCTATGTTTCCTTCTCGAATAGGAGTTCGTTTCAAAAGTCGATGGGATGGTGCAAAAATTTTAAGTAATACAGTCAAAAATATACACTTCAAAGGATCGCTTCACTTTGGAAGCATCAGAGAAACCTTTCAAAAAGCCAACGACGCTTTTTGCATCCCATAAAAATGACCAAATACTTAATCGAATTCATGAAGCATTTGAGAAAACAAACTGTGAAAAAGCAGCACAAATGAACTGAGCGGGTATTTATTTATCATGCTGTTGAAAGCGTTTCTGAACCAGCAATCGATATAGACGTGCAGGCTATTCCATAATCTCACAAACGAAAGACATCTTAAAGTCAAAGCTTTTATTCAAATTATAAATTTTCAGTAGTGCACAAATCTTGCACGTCATGTAAATTGTTTCTTAAATTCACATAAAGACGTAATCATCGTTAATCACACGCGCTGAAAATAGTTTCAACATTTCACCATTTTCAAGATGAATTCAACATTTTGAATTTTACTATGCTCATATTACCAATGATGAAATTTACAACTGAATGCATGTATGTAGCAGAAGGAATCCACCTAAATGCCTAGCTACTATGGTCAACAGGTTCACATTCTCATGATCAAATTTCATGTGACCATGAACATTCAAATCATAATATTATATAATAATGAAATTTCATTAATTCTATAGCAATATTTCAGTCTGCCGTTCCTGTCTGCTGTCACATTTGAGTCACGAGTCACGCTGTCCGAAATGCGCGTGTGATCTCGGTAATGAGCTATCAGAGGCGTTTATTCGTGATGAAACACTACAGAGACTTGTCTATAAGATGGTGCCGGATGTGTATTGGGAAGAAATGCGACGACGAGGTGAATTCTATAAGAGACGAACCGTATCAAATGACGAGAAGGCGTTGATGTTCGAGAAGGTACGTTGTGACTATTGATTGCCTCCTATTATTATAAACTGTTCTTCGCATCAAATAAACAATGTCTGCAAGAATCTCTGTGGATAAAAAAGTGCTGTTGATCTCGACTTTACTGGACTGAAATTTCTATCGAACAAATGCATCTCTTAAAGAAAAATCGGTTTCCAATTACATCAACGCTCAGTGTGTCATCGTTTGACATTTCGATAGTTTTCACGCAGTCGACGAATTTAATAGGAATTCAAAAGATGAATTGTGTTAATCAAGAAATCGATGAATGAGTTGTTTTTTTTGGTGGCTGCAAATGTAATTTGATCATTATAGAAGCACTGTTTGGAAGAATGCCATTCATTGCAGAGCCTTATACAACTCTCGTCGGAATTATGTGCACCAAACGAGTTGGTTTCATTATGTATCGAGTATGTATCAGCCGGACCATCCGATTCGGATGAGACGACGCAAGCGAATCAGATGGAAATTGATAAGGATGACGAGGACGAAATGAAACCGAGTACGTTGGCTGAGGCCGATCGAATTGAGAAACAAGAGCGATACTTGTTTTCCTTTAAGAGGTTCGCTTATTCTCATCGTTTTTCATTGATATTTTATGAACACATCGTCACTGGCCACAAATCGGATGTGTGACCAGCGGTCAGCATCGGAAAGTCGTTTGCGCTCAGTGTAAGCTTAGTCGTTTATATTCATGCAGATAGGAATAATTACTAAATCGGAACGAGATTTTATGCACTTTTTTTAGCGCAGACATTGATTAGTTCGAAATTTTCGAATCCTCACGAATCATTTATCATATGCAATGATATCGAAGAAACGAATAATTCGTTGTTCTTAGCTCTCCGCCAGCAAAAAGAAGCGTGGTCTCATTTGCTTTGCTTGTAACCGCTAATTATATGCACTGAAAAGGACATTCTGATAATCACGGATGCATTCATACAATTCAGTCTTTCATACAAATCTGTTAATGTTGAGTGAATTAACCGTATCATATTCGTCGTTGATATTTTTGGGACTAGTTGTTTGCACGAATTGTGAAAATTGTTGCTGAATTTTGAGTGTTTTTTGGAAGAAGGTGTTGGTTAGGGAGGAGATGGCAGGGACCGGATAGGAATGTTTAGCAGTTGAGGAACAAAGCAAGTTGCATCATCAAATTCGATTCATTCATTCTTTCCAGATCAACTGTTCATTGTTTTTTAAGCTATCACATTCCTTTGCTACCGCATATCCGCCTCATTCATTTCGTGTTTTCTCAACCAATTAATATTCTCGTGTAAACATGTATGCATGAAACTGCCGTATAGTTGCGAATAACACATTGGGATTTATTGTTATCAGTCTTTTGAGAACACCTCACATCGATTCAAGCAAAATCAGTTGATCTTTAGCAGCAAGCGTTCTGTACCAATCAATATGTTGCGTTAAGTCAGCTGTTAGCTCATGATGTTATGAGTCCTATCGAAATAAATGAAATGTCAGATCTGTCTGTAAAATCTAAAAAAATTTCGAAACAGTTTTCATCAACATCAAGATAGTGTTCTCATTCTCAGACAGTATCAATTCATTTTAAAAAGTTGTCGTTTGATTCAGTTGCAAGTTGTTTTTACGAAATATTCCAAAGTTGTTTGAAAAACTATTGATTTGGAAGATTAAAGGAAACTGTTTAGGTATTTTCGATGCATCGCAGCCACAACAATCGGAGCATTACGGAAGCTGATGGAAGCGAAGTTGGAGGTGTCCGATACATATAAGTTATTATTTATCGATACGGAATGTAATTCAACATTGGACGATTGCTGTACATTACAAGATGTTGCCTATATGTTCTCGTGGAAACGTGATGCACCGATGCGAATTTTATTCACTCTCCAGGTAAATCCATTTTCATCTCGTCACTTTTTTTGAGTTTTACCAATTCCACTATGGGCCATATTACTCGGTTCAAATACATTTATATTCAGAATCAGTGCACATCAAGGGTTTTCTCTGTCTTCTCATTTGCCTGATGTATCCATTCATTAGTTGTTTCGAGATAGTGCAGGAGGATGATAGACGATAAATGGCAAAAAATAGTCTTTCTTCATGATTACTCATTTTGAAACATCAGCAGTCAACATGAAACAGTCGTTGCGTTGGTTGTAATACGAACTAATTTAGCGACGACTGAAAATATAGATGATTTTAATTCTGTACTGACCAAGATAGTGTTGGCCAGCCAAGGTTGTATTAACCGACAAACGACCAAAATGAATCTTAATCGATTGTTATGTGATTTTTCGATCATAATTGCAGCGTCATCTAGAGGAGGAGAAGCCGCCAGTGTTGGATATGGAATTAATGCCTGAACTGGTTGCTGAAGAGCCTTCGCCTCAATCGTTGTCAGGAGCTATGCCGAGCTGCGCTCTCGAAACAGCGGTTCAACTACCCGCTTTGACAGTATCGCTGAATACGTCTATGATGGAAGGGGGCTCTATTCATCAACCCATTATTACTACTGGTGTTCAACCTCCGCCCAGGTAACGTTCACTGACTTATTTCTTTTCCATTTCGATTTCACTTCAAATCCAGCCAGGTTTATTACCATTTTCGGTGTATAATTTGACTCAATTTTGTATAATTTGACATGGTGAGTTCCTAATATATTCAATGTATAATTTCATTTCGTCACAGAGGCAGCAATGAACTCACTTTCATTGTAGGTATTTTTTGTGAAAATTCTTGAATATTGTTGAGAAGTGATCAGTGAACAGAACCGATGAAGGAGAGTAGCTTAAAATTAACGAGCAGTTCTTTGGAGAGTAATTGCTCTCATAAACACTGTCTGCAAAATACCTTCTAATGTACAAGCGTAGATTATAATTGGATCAAACAGTAGTAATTTTGCAGGAAGAAACGAAAACCGTCGTCCCCAACCAAGAAGCATCAGCAACATCATCACAATCAACACCAGCAAACAGCGTCGTCGTCATCTGCTTCTGTCTCTCCAGCGCCTCCTCCAATCCAAAGAATGATCGGAGTGTCGCCGTTGGCTAAAGGGCCTCCACCAGTCTCTCAACCGCAGTCATCTCCACAATCATTAACCAATCGTGGTGCTCATGATAAAACTGATTCTACTACTCACAATTCAAACAGCAATACTGCGAGCAGTAGTAGTGCATTTAGTTCCGCATCCTCGTCAAAAAAGACGCCATCTCCGTCAACAAACGCCAATAAGTCATCACATCATCACGATCGAATTAATCTATTAACATCATCGTCATCAAAACAGCAGTCATCATCAAACGATCACAATAACACAATAACACCTCCAGCAACGAAACAACTCAAGTTGGAATCCAATACAACACTGCAACCGTCTGCACAATCGCCCGATGCCAAATTCGTTTGTTCACAGTTCGTTTCTCACATTCATTTTCACACTCTTTCAAAGTTCTTTTCCACAGTTCGAAGTAATTTTACATGCACGGCTTTTGTGGGTTCTGGTCTTAATCAGTCATTGTTCTTAGTTTGCTGAGTTTTTGTTGACCAGAACAGTTCTGATGTTTAAATGATACTTTGACAAAGTATCAAGGCACCTTTATGATCATGTATGGATGACAGTCATAAGCAAAGATACAGCTTGGCAGTGGTGTTGTTGATGAATGGCTTCGAAAATAGAACTTCATAATTGTGAAATGTCGGAAGAAAAAGCATAAATTGTTGACAATTACTAAATGAATCGTGGCGGTATTTCGCACAATTCGCTCAGTAATTATTCGTTCTTTATTTACTCTCACAAAACATGTTCATTTCAGGATTCAAAAGATAATTACTTCGTCAAACACGAGCACTTCTAAGCCAACCCCAGAATCGCCTTGTTCGAACACTTCAATTTCAACGCATTCCAGTTCGAATAACAATAACAATGAGCACAGCACCAGCAATACGTCTTCGTCGACCGAATACGAACCAGGGGCGGATGGCGCTTGTCTGTCCAGCAGTTCCAATAGTGCCAGTTCAACGACAACCCATTCCTCGAATACCAGCAAACCACATAACACCAATAGTAATTCTGTTGCCTCGAATAAAAATCAATCGTCAGCCAATGATAATACTGATAAAAATGATACCAAAAATGCGTCAAATTCGAGTACTTCCTCGAATGGTCAACATAATAATACGACCCATAAGAGTGCGAATGGTCAATTAAATGCGCAAAAAATCACCCATCTGATCAGCAATGATACTAATAATAAAGAATCGAGCAACACTTCTAATCATAACATCAATAACAATGTGTCGTCATCGCAAGCACTCTGTGCTAGTGCTCCGAACTCGAATATTCCAAATAACCAACAACCGATTCATCCGCGACCCATTCAGCCACGTCCAGTTGTTGAACCAAAGACCAATTATGAAGCATTAGTGAAGAGTTTTTCAGTAAATGGCGGCGTTAATAAGGCAAGTTACTATGGCCTATTCATACAGTCCTTATCGTATTTTACATTTCATTCATTTCATCTAAGGATGACCATCTTCTAAAGACGTTCATCGTTTGTTTTTCCTGATTAAGAGTATCCTATTAATCACCATATATTTTCGAATTCATCTGCAAACAGAGCAGATGAGTTTAATGTTTAAGTCTAACATTGTGATTATTTTGTGAAGATATAAATTTATTGTGGTGAGTATGAGTGCGTTTTCATTGGCGATCAGGAGTAGTATAAAGGATATAATTTCAGTTTTCTGCATTCGCTTTGGATGCGAAACAAGCGAAAAATTTCGCAGCACATGCAATGCACGTGCAATCATCAATATTTCTCGATCCAAAACTCGCAGCACAACCTATCAAACAAGTTTTATCCAGTAGGGGAATGCCTCTCATGCCCGACACATCACCATATTTAAGGTTTGTTGCATTCATACAGCTATACGATTCAATATGAATATAGCAGCTATCTATCGATCCATCAAAATGCACTTTGCTATCGCGTTGATTAACGAAATTCTTTTCATTTGCTGAATGCTCATGCAAAAGCTGTTTAAAGCGTTTATTGTTACTAAAACGAAGTGACAAGTGCAAAGAGATATCGAAACGTTCCAAATCAACTGCCAACTTCGTGTTCAGTTAAAAATTTTTCGAGTGATTTGTCAGATTACTATTGTTCAGATGTTTTCTGCAGAGTCATATGATCACCGATCATCTTTCAGGCATCAACCCGCACAACTCGCCGCCAGTTTTATGCAGCATCTGCAAATGCAAAGGTTTCAAGCTGCAGCAGCTGCCGGCTTGAGTCCTACAGTGACGAGCGGCTCACTCTTGCATCATCCGGTCAGCGGTGGATGTCCAACTCCCCCGTCAGCTCCGCCAACCTCATCGCTGGGTCTGAGTCTCCCTCAACCACCGTCCGCTCAACAGCAACTGAAACTACCGACTGCATCTGCGGGTAGTGCTCAGGCAACGAAACTGCTCAATCCGAAGTCGTCATCGTCAGTGCATCAGTCATCGTCCTCGTCAAAAATCCAAACAAAAATTGGTGCCTCATTGCAGATTCCAACCGCGCATATACCACCGTTCATGAGTCAGAGTTAACTGCTCGTTGATCGCTCAATAAAAATTTCTGTCTCTCTGATCAACTTCTTGAAAGAAATAACTCTCATTCATTTTTTGCATCCAATATGGACGTCTGACTATTTGCATTTATTTCGAATTGTGCATATTACACCGCAGTCGTTGAATTAGTTTGAATCTGCAGTGAAGGCAGTAAAAAATCCTTTTTCATGTGTTTATTGTCAACCAAAAAAACGAGCTGTGAGAAATTTAATGGAAGTGACTTGATGTTGAATCCCGATTTGTTGGTGGGAATACTGCTAATGTGAAGGGTAGTCATCTCATTTAGGTATCTTATTGAGCAGAAATCTCATTCAGATACTTTATTCGTTCGAATGACCTACAGTCGGAAAAATTAGTATGCTAAAGCATCGTTGAGTGATCACGTAATTAAGAGCGATTCCGGTGTTTATTTATGGTGTAATTTGTGAAGAACGGTGTTGTGAGTTATTATATAACAAATGTGTTTATTACCTCGATTTGTTTTGCTTGGATTATGACCGTTTTGAGTGATATTGTCACATTGTCTTAGCTGCTCCGTTCTCGTTGACGCTGATTATTATTAGTTCATTTGAGTGTGAAAGATCGATACTAAATGATGTTCTATTTGCCTTGTTGTAAGTACGCTTCATCGTCGTTCATCGAAGACTATGTATGTCCAGTCTTTAATGAGCCAGTTTTCGTTTGGAATGTTTCTGTGAGCTTCGATGAACATTTTTAATGTTCACTTTTCGAGCTTAATGGAATCAGTAAGATTTCCTCATTTATCGTCATGATTTCATCGAAGAACCAATATTTTCGAGAGTACTCTTTTTTTGATAATAAACAGAGGGCAAGCCACTCAAAAGATTTAAAACTATTCTCCGTTCCTGATTTCACGCTTATCATTTCCGTGTTATTCATCGTTGAGCCAAACTGTTTGCTTGATTTAAAACGTGCAGCGACTAAATTTATATTCTTCTTTTTTTCCCATTTTACGTTCACAATCTCACGCAGTTATTCGACGAATCGTTTTGGGCTGTATGCAACGATTTTTTTGCTACTTTCATGTACTTCAGATGGGTTATCATTTTTGTGCTCTGTAAAGGCGTTATTTTCAATGGAGGGAGTATGCCTCTTCGTGATGAATATAAGTGGAATAATGTAGGATACGGGTGGTGAATGGAGTGGAAGAAAATGAAATTGAGATGAAAAGTTATATTTTTGAGAGTCATTGTTATCGTTTTTTGCTTATTTGCTAATATTATAGTCAGTTTTATGAGGTGTGGAATGAGCGTTCCATTGAATAGTATGATTATGTGCCGTTCACTTTCGTTGTTGTTTTATTTATCTGTTTTGAATATGATTGATATTCGGAGTGATTCGTTGTGTCACTTTGATATCGATAAGATGTTTATTTATGATCAGTTGTTTTGATCACTTATTTGTGTTATTTGATTCATTTTGATGCGTTTCGTTGTACATTTATTAGTTTTTGTAATATTCTTATGCAAAGAAAACTATCTCGAATAAATATTCGAAAAATTGATTCCATCTCATCTACGTACAAATAATTCACCGCTGTTTATTGCCGTTCTGGATACAAGATAATTTACAAACGCTAGTGTCCACTTACAAATTGGTTTCTTCCCTGAAACTGACGGCTGCGAGGATTTCGGAGGAAAACTAGATTCCGCAGTTATTGTTCGCTGAACGCCGACACGTTATTTGTATTGGGTGTTGCCGGCAATGTTACAGATACCGTAATCATTTGCATCTGTTTGATATAGATCCCACCATGATTTGAGTACGGTAGTCATAAAGCATTCAAAAGACACGGGCGCGACCGAAGGAGCGATTGCGTAGCAATCGTGATTGCTTTTTATGATTGCGCATTCAGTGGGTTATCAATATCGAACTGATAAGTAAGAGTATTTAAGAGATGTAATTAACGGTAGTCGTCGTTTCTACGTTCATATATACCCAAGGGCAAAGCCATGTTTTTATTTGTTATCGCACACAATAACTATATGCCTTTATTTGGATTTCTGAATTGGTTGAGATCGATACAGTTCATGCCCAAAACACCTATTGATTACAGTCTGTAATGTACTGTTAAAAACATGTTTTGTACATTCGTAGAAACGATAGCCGAATATACTAAATTGCTTAAAGGAAAGCAACTAACGTTGTAGCCACCCTGAGAAAAGTAGAATGCGTTGATAATATGAACTAGCCAACCACTAAAATGCTCTCATCAGTTGATATGAGAGCTTTCAACCTTATTATCAATGAATTAAAGTAATTGGATCACTCCAGCTACTCGACATTAAATCAGCTCATCCAACATATCGCCAGCAATAATTTGAAAGTACTGAATAGATTCATTTCAAAATCAGTGTGCTATTTGTCAACTTAATTTGTCATTCACTTTAATTCTGCTCGTCCATAGTGTGAGTTAACAGAATCCTCGTTACATTTGCATCGTTTTATTATTTACACATTGCGAACAAATATTTTGTTGTTGCATTGACAATCTTCGTTTCTGTGATATTGACATCAGATACGCATCAGTGTCATTCTCAACGACCGTCAAGTAGTCATTTGCTGCATCATCCGCTCGTAGCATCTCCGCTAAAACCGTTTTGATCTCCTCGAATGTTGGCCTCTTCGACGGACTCTCATCCCAGCAACGACACATCAAACTGTATCTGCACATTTGAATTCAACATTCAGCAAAATTTTATTCTCTTAAGATCTGTATTGAGTATGTGCCGAAACGATCGAACAAACTTACATTTCATCGGGACAATGTGTTGGTTTTTCGTTACGATTACCTCTGTCCAGGTGGGAAATTATGTCTCGTGGGTGTACGTCTGGAAACGGTGCATCACCGAGACTGAACAACTCAAAGAGCAAAATCGCATAAGACCACCTGAAACGTGAACTTGCCACATGCTGATATAACACAAAAACCCTGGCAAATCAAACGCAAAGAATGCTCCTCATAAGGGGTGATTTAAATGGATCAAAACGAACACATCAGATTTGGTTGTGTATTCGTGTCGTCTTAACGATTCGATAGCCATCCATTTGACCGGTAAACGTCCACCGTTTGGCGTGTACAGTGCTTGATCCACGTAACGACACAACCCAAAATCACCAATCTTGAAGTGCAACGAAATACTTTAGAACATAATGCGTATTTTGATGTGCGAGAAGATTTTCTAGGTAGCCAAATAGCTGCTGGAAATGTCAACTTATCGGCCACTATTCAGTTGTTGTGTAATGGGTGAAAAAAAAGCAATAACATTTTGAAATGAAATAACGTTTTGTCTTTTTGATCACCAAATTTTTCTCATATCATAACGACTGACTAACTTTTGCGACAAGATTTTTCGTGAGCAATACGTTACGAGCAGCTAGATCTCGGTGCACCAACTTTCGTGAGCTTAAATAACACTGCAATTCAACGTTCAACGATAATAATTATCTCACCGAATGCAGCTATCAATTGAACACACATTCAATCGTCTGCGAAAGAATAAAATCTGCGTGAAATACGTATAATAGTGGAATGGTGGTAAGTAACTCGTCAGCTGAACAAAAACAAAACTCTTCAAGATTTTGTTTAATGATAAAGGCAGATACAAGTAATGAGAAAACATTCAGTTGGCTTCCCTTGTTTATTTACCAATGCTCTAAATGTTGACTTAGCAATGTTCAATGATGTCAAAACAATTCTATGACGTGATTACTAATATGTTCTCGGAATGCATACCATTCCATCACATACTTGCCAGGCAATCGAAATCAGATCTTTTGTATCAAAATGGAGTCCACCACAATGCTCATCGCATCTTGAAGTTCCGTTCTAAATGACATGAAAAGTTCCACATAAAAATTCTTGGACAATGTGGATGAGTGACTTCTTCAACTTTCATTGAACTTTAACGTGCGCATTTCGATGTCATTCTCCTCACACTAACTTTAAAATAACTCTATGGGTTTTGCAATAAAAGTCAGTACTTTGAGTGCTTGTTCAAGGCCATTATATTGGAATCATATTGGAGTAATATGATAATGCAACGAATCTTTGAGCAAAATGATGACAACGTGAATAGTGAACTAACCGCGACAAAAATTAATCTATTATTCCTTAAGAACCGCAGCAAATCGCCGTTCGCACATAGCTCTGTAACGATTTTGGGTGCAAATGGATTTGAAACACATCCAATTAAAGAAAGAATATGTGCATGATAGCCAAGTGTTTTCATGAAATCGATCTCCTTGAAGAAATCCACACGACTTGCTTCATCCGCATACGTTGGTAACAGTTTCACTGCTACCTGCAACTACCGGTTCGGATCAGGTTTTTTCTCAATAATTCATCCTCATTCTTATCAAATCACAAGATCCTGATTATAATCTTTGAGTAGACCCTGATTGTTTAGCCAGTGTTCTGAATCATGATACTTATCATGCAGCATTTTCAGTTGAGATATGCGGTCAGTTCTAGACTGTAGATCACGCTCACTGTAAGCAACCGTTGACGTAGTTAATACAGTATCGACGATCATCAGAATAACGAATAGAATCATTTTAATAGAGTACGATATCAACGAGCGAAATGGTCTACGGAGCTGTTCATCAAAAGTAATCAGTAACTAACACACCTCGTTGGAAACATTCTCGATAGATTCGATAGCCAGATTAAGGTTTTTGATTATGCGAGTGGCAGGTAGCTGTCCCTTTAAGGTGCCTTTGCAACAAACAGCAAACGCACCCTTTCCCAATATTTCATTCTCGTGGATACTTAGTTGGTCTTCTGCGATTTCCCATTCATCACCGCTGAAACATGGACTAAATATTCAACTGATATGTACACATGACAAGAGATAGACCGTTCCTCCATATGATGAACATTTTTAAGTTAACCCCTCATTAAGCTGCGACCAACTTCTTGATTGCTTCATTTTCCCAAATAGCCTCCAGCTCTCAGACAGGCAAGGGAACGGGGAAGGGGAAGGGGGGGTTATCTCAAAATTCAAATAACTAGAGAATGCATTTTGGGGTCGTTTTCGTCCCCTCACTAAGTCTAACCGGATGATGTCGTGCTCTCTTGTCATTTCCCAAGCTTTAAGCTCATTGCATCTCTGGAATGTCACTAAACACTGGATATATCTTTTTTCCGATGGATTTGCGTCCTTTCATGGAGAGTTATTATCTCCAGAAAATGACTACCCGTCAAACGCATACTGCGGTCATTTTCCGCTTCAAAAAGTCGTCATTGAAGAATTGATCGTTGCAACTACAAAGACCAACAAACTTGGTCATTCGCATTCCCCCTCGACTGCTAGACTGAGCATGATGCCGACCAGACGAACATCGCCGTTTCCTTATTCACATCCACGTCACCTCATGACTTCTTAACAGGTTTTTTAAATTCCTCCCCAGCAGTCATCAAGCATAGGTACAGATGAAAGTAATCCTCACTCATCATTTCGGTTCTAAACGCAGTTTGACTGATTAGATAATGAGCGAAAGTTTGGAAAATGGTGAATTAAACTTGCAAAGTAATGAGTCAGGTTCATTCTGTCATATTTAGCTAATGATAAACTAGTGGATGATTCTTTTCGTACCAGATCAGTCCGTGACGAAAGTTAGGCAACAGGTGGAAGATGTGTTTATGCTCAACAGATGCGTTCTGTTGGTATCCTCAAAATCTATCTTATGGCTTTGCAAAAGCAGAATGTTACGTGATGAAGATGCCAATGTTCGTGCTTATGGTTTATAAATTATGCAAAAGTTCCAACTAATGAACAATTAAGTTGCTTTCCTATGAGAAGAGTGAAGAACAGTGGCCGCAGTAAATGTGGACAATAATTTCATCAAAATTGTTAGCCAATGGGGTAATTCTAAAACTTTGACTGAGATTGATGAGCACAACCAGTTTAGCACATGAGGTTGTAAAACCCATTCATAATCGCGCATTTTGTCCGAATAAATTCTGATTTGCTCTCCAAACGGCTATGGTCAGTTAAGTACCATGGAGCGAATTAGTCATTGAGCTTTACTTTACGATAATACAATTCACATGGATGAGTAAGTGGCCTCTATGAGATAGATATAGATGGAATCAATTCCCATTCAATCTACTCATGTTGCATAGTTTGTTTTCATCAAATGCGTTGCGTATTTTATGAGTTTTGCATTGGTTATTTTTATGAACTATATTTTGAGAACTGGTTTTTGTGAGTGCAACAACATGGTTAAAGTTTTTTGTAGATAACACTATTCTCACGTAAATCTATCAAATTCCTTCTTGCTTCCATAAAAGGGTCAGTGATCGAAGCGAGGTCGAAAACGGTCCCAATATGCGTTTCACGAGAAAACAATTTCGAATGCTAGAGATACTTTAGCACTCGTTGGAGATGCAGCAGTAGCTGTTTAAATGTTAAATAAAATTCAAAAAAATTCATCAACGACTTCGTAAAAGTTGCACTTGCTAGCAGAGAAGTGTAGAAAATAGAATAAGCGTGTTCGACTGACATCCTCATATGATCGGCAGTTTCTCGTTTTTCAGGCGTTATGCAGTCAGCACTGTATTCGTTTGGAACGACCACAAGTACCCCTGAAAGCAGATCACAAACTGTGAATTAAGTCAAGTTAGTTCGAGAATTGTGCGGCCAAAAACTTTTTCAATCGATATTGAAAATATTCTGTTCTATTCTATTCTTTCATAGAGATGCATCGAAATGAAGAAATAACAGTGGTGTGCTTTAAGTTGATTGCAAATGGTCGAGTGCATTCACTGAGTATTATTACAACATCATTTTGAATGCCTTTATATTGTATTATATTATTGTGAGTATCTCAAGTGTCCGAGTCGAATTCGTTACGGCTACAACACCTTGTGTGGTATCATTTGCGTGACAACTTGACGGCATTCTGTGAAGTGACTAACCACTTCCGAGCGACGTTGAACGTAAATTACTCTGAAGTTCATGCCGTGCTGCAAATATCAAACGTTTTTTTCGAGCTATTGCGATGCGCCTCCAGGAAATAATAATCACCAGAGTAATGAGCACTATGCAGACTCCTGTCGTTGTCAATACTATGAGCAATACCATACTGCCTGAAAGACACACTTCAGAAGAGTTTATCAACGCACACGGTCACTGCAGTGGTATGCGATATGTGAATCTTGCACTTCGTTCATTTGAGCTTCTTACGGCTATTAGGAAAACACATGATCATTGAACTTATTAAGAGCGGTGTCATAGACTCAAAACAACGTACTGCTACATGAGATCATCAATGTACTAATTGAGATTATATACTACTGTTTTTAAAGGATTTCATTGTCTTAAAGTCAACGTCTCTCCTCGATCACACTTTGGGTATTCTGATAAGTTTGATTTGACAAATCGCTCAAACGGCCTGCAATGATTCATAGAAAAACAAGATGAGAGCTGTAACCTCCTTCCGTGTCTACAACATTTTCGGTCGGAGGACACGTATACAATCGGATGGCATAAGCTTCCCAATCGTTCTTTATTTGGAACACATCTGCGTACGTATTGCAGTAGTCAAACAAGGATTTCACTTGGCACACTTAAATATCAGTATCATTTTATTAAAGTGTTCTAGTCAGCATTACGATTCTCTTCAACATGCGAACATTTCTTGAAAGTCGCTGTAGCACAGTCGAAAAGTTTTAATTCAAAAGTCATCAGTTTTAGAAACAAATGAAGAAAACTGTCATTATAAACACACAACATTATAAACTGTTACTTTGATGATTTTTCTGCATCATATTAGAATAGTTAATCACCCTTTCAATCAATTCGATAGAGCGACAATTTACATTCCGTTTCGTTGAATCCGTCAAATGAATAAGGTGAAAAACTCACATGGATTGTTGTCGAGATTACCAAGATCGTCAAAATAAATAATGCGGAACACATATCCAATGCTATTTAAAAAATCCGTGTACTTATCTTGCTCTTCGATTAATTTATACAACTGAAAATAGATGTATGTCCTTTACTGATTAGTAAGGGAGTCATCTCATGTTGGTGTTCTTTTCAAAATCCTATTAAACACTATAAACTGTTTCTATGAATGGATGATGGCTCCGCGTCACAGTTCATTAAGTAAAAGCTTGTTTGAGTCATGTCATTTTAATCCTCGACTTTTGTGGTCTTTCACGCGTTATTCTCTAATGTTATCAATCATCGCAGCTCAAGCAATAGGATGTGTCGATTTAAAAAGCACTGAAAGAATAATCAAGAGAAGCGAAATAATAATGCTTGCAACACAACGGTATTAGTATCTTCTACCTGTGTGCACATCGAGTCGCATGGAACATTCGTGATAAAGAAAACAGTTCCACCTCTAACAAACGTCGAATGGTTCAAACAAGATTGCAATTTTTGAAACAAACTGTAGATAATTGCACCTGTATCATTCGTTAATATTGCTGCATTTGATAAATTTATTGGATGAAGTAGACGCTCGCATTCGGGTGAATCAACCTGATTGAATGGTTCATTCATCTTCATAGTGTTTCCTTAGTGTTGAGTATCTTTTAATTAACCTTGTGAGTGCGCTTAACACATTTAATCATGAAAAGTCAGACATTACTCTCAGCTATGCAGCAAAACTAAATGTCAACCAGAACACAGTTGAAATGAACGGTCAACGTTACAATTTTTAGTAGAATAGAAGTTGGAGGGAGATGTGAATTTCGTCGAGAACGTTTGTAAGGAAATGGATGATAACAGTTGTGCGAATTACGGTTGTTCACGATGCTCAATTTTTCTGTAAGTATCCCTATCAAAACATTTTTGTAATTGATTTTTGGAAACTTGAAATAATTTGGTGTGGTAAGATAGTAGTGTTCTTTGTGATGAAAATCACAGAGATTTTAATCGAAGCGTTCGTTGTCTTCAACGAACAACTAAAGCGAATGCATATGTATCACATCGCTTACATCACATTTCAAACCACACTCGTAGTCTTTATACCCAGTCGTATAAAACGTTAGCGATGATCGTTGATCACAATTTTTCACTGTGTACTCGATTAACGACTGAATTTGTTGTAGGGTGGAAGCGGTTGTGTTGGAGCGAAGAGCCAATATAATGTTCACATCCCATGTTTCGCACATTGGTGGCGTGTAGTCACGACCAGCTGAAACTAGCTCTATCATTGGATGATCTACTGTGAGGGCGAAATCACTTTGCACTGCTCCATTCAATTAGTCACACAAAAGAATAGCGCTTACTTAAAGAATCCTATTAGAATTAATGTCAAGGCTGTGCCTAACGAGAAGCCATCTCAACGGAATTGTGTTTACGTTAAGTTTTCAGTCGCAATAACTCAGTACGCAACAGCTTAGAGAACAAATATTATATTAGTACGAAGAAGTGATGCATCAAATGCAAATAATCAAAGGAAAGCTCAGAGCCACGCCATTTGTTCTGTAACGTGCTTTCTTGTGATCCACCACGCTCGACTGAATGAAGGCATGAATGTTCAGTTTTTTCAATAAAATCAACACCATGCGCAATGGATAACTGAGCAAGACATGTACACATAAATCAAAAACTAACTCACTTCCATAACACGAACCGTTGAAAATAACTGGATTGTCATAACTGAAAATGATTCGTGAACGTTCGGGAGATATAGCAGAGCAATCATCAGTACTCGCGAATGCTGTTTCGAATAATATATTAGTTGTGCATACCATACTGAGAAGAGTTAATAACATGCTGAAATGTATCGCATTGAGTAAATGTACATTGCAATTAAGACGAGACAAGACGGCAAGGATTGCGAAAGCACAAGCAGCGCTGATCATGCAAAACAGAACGTGATGATGATAAGTGACATTATCACATAATCGATTGCAGTGATAGCTTGAAGTGCGTCATGCAGACATATGGCGACGTGGACACTGTGATATTTTGATTAGAAAACGTTTACGGAGAATACTTATTGAAAGGAGTGAGAAAGAAAGCTTGATATTGATGTTGATTGCCGTAGCGGTCATGTGAACTGTTTACTCAAAAAGTTTTTGAAATTGTTGAAACTAAATTGAAAACTGAAATTGAAAATAACCTTTCCAGTTGAAAATTGTTCAAATTACTGCATTCAAAACGGTAGCGTGATCAATTCGCAACTCCATTTCGGTCATTCAAAACGCATCGTTGCAAAGCCGACAGTGAACTACGTCATTAAGTAGATGTTTAATCATGTGATGAATCGAATGCTCAACATAATACTCAAAAACTAACACGTGCTTCTCCTTTGCACTGTTCTTTAGTCAAAAGCTCTTCATTTACGCACTTCATAAACCGTTATTGAATGTGGCCTTTATGATATCTGATCAAAACAAGTGATTTCATACCGACTAGCAACAGCCAACTGCACAACTACATGCTTCGGTATTCGATGAATCTGCAAAGCATTCGAATTTAAGGTGCGATCTCATTGAGCTTCGCATCAAAACACCGATCGAATTAGCACAAATCTTGAAAATGTCAAAGAAGTGAGGAATGCGAAATTGCTGAGAGTGCTCATGCTATATTCCGAAGTGATCGTTCCATTAATTCATCATCACGAACATAAATCTGTCTGCTTTTCTGATACACCGATTCATTTTGTGCATTCGCCATTCATCATTAACGGCAACTGATAAAAACTGAATTGTTAGCTTCATTCGATTCGAAAGGTGATTTCATGCAACGACAAAATGAGAAGTGTCTTGTTCATATGTGCTGTTATCTTTTCAAATGGTTCAGTTTCATTTCTCTGAAATATGACTTCAAATTTATCAGAATTCTTAATGAGAAATTTTTGTTGTTGTCTATGAATTAAATGAATGAATCATTTGGTTATCTTCATCACCTGACATTTTCGGATGGCTTCAGCCATTAAATTAGTGAATATTTTCAGGTAATGAAGGAACATTCCATCAATACTATGGTTTGTTTAACATGTTCTTTGGCACACATAATGAGTGTATTAAAGCAATCCTCGAACTTAACCTCAAAACTTTTATCGAGAGCAATATTGAATGGAGACTTTTATAGCAAAATTACAGATCCAGAAAAATGTGGAAAACCGTTGATTAATTCAACTTTTTCTGCCAGTGGATTCATGTCTTCGGACCGCGGACACAAAATGATGGGAGGTAATAACGTGGAATGGGGCATGATGCCTTGGGCAGTGGCGATCTATGAAAGAAAAGGTAATCGAATTTCGTACTGCTCTCATTTCATTGAATGGTGATCATCGTCGACAACATTCAGTAAGGACGAATGAACCACTGCTTTAATGCATTCATGATAAGCGCTAAGAGATGAAACGATTGAAGAGTTCGTTTGCTCTGGAACGTTGATCTCAGCAAGGCACGTCATAACTGCGGCACATTGCTTCTCAAATTCCGACAAGGTTACAAGGAATTGTCGGTTAGAAATACTCACTTTATAAACTTATTTAATAAAGTGAAACTCTCCATATAGCCGTTCGGTTGGAAAAAGTTTTTCGTTTCATGATGAATAACAAGTATCACTTAATTCATAGGCATCATGGCTGTACCATGAAACATCATATTTAAAGCCATCGTTTTAATTGAAAACTGTGAAATGCTGCTGCGATAGCATGAATTATACATATATATCGCTATAATGTTCCGCTATTTCTTTCTGTTTCCTTCTATAGAAATCCTTGTTTAGCACTCAGGAGATAACAATTTTAGCTTTCAGCGTCCAATCCAGGTTGTACTCTTGACAGCATATTACTCTAACACGCGAAATCAATTCCAGCCCTGAAGATGCGTTGGAGACAAGTGAAATAGTCGAAAGATTCACAGTACATCTAGGAAGTAACTGCTTAGAGAAAGAACCATCCGCACAATGCGTCAACTCACCGTCTATGAAGGAAACTGCAATCTCCAGGTAAATACTGCATAGATGGCTAAAAAAACTTCGTTCATTGTTTGTTCAGTTCATTTCAAATGTCACAGACTGAAGTGAATTGAACTTAAACAAATTGTACTGAATACCACAAATTGAAACGAACAGCCAGAAAACTATTTGCACTAGGTCGAATAGACTTTCAACAAATTAAACGTCTGGAAGCAAAAGGTTCAGCGATTCGCTTTTAACTTAGCGATTTGCAACGTTTCGAATCTACAATGAATATTTCGTTGCAGAGCTCAACTTGGAGCATTTTTCGAGGTGGAATGTAGAAATTCGGATATCGCACTTTTGGAATTAGCTGATGAAATTGATGAAAACTCCGCCAATTACGTTTGTTTACCGCATCGACTTCTCTCAGACCACAAACCCACGAATATGTTCGCTTATGGATGGGGCAGTAACCGTCAGCACTCTTTTCATACCATTCCTTATAAACTATTCGAGTGTACCCATTATGGAGCCTATAATTGCCACAAATAATTGATAGTGTGAACTTAATATGTGATTAATCTTTCACAAATTGTGTCATCACTCAACCTTGAGCAAACCATTCGGATTAGTGTGATGATACACGAGTTGTTCCATATTTCATTGATTTATCCACACCTGACTCTATACTCGCTTTTTCTTGATCACTGACGAGCAATGGAAGAGTAGCGATGACAAGCAATAAAGTTTCAGCTGTACTCCAGGCTCGAACTATGAATACTCTACAAGCAATTCCAATCCACAATCTAATGCCAACACGACTATGCAGCAAAAAGTGGTCTTTTCTAGGATCAGGTCAAATTTGTACACCTGAGCTTAGCACGAGAAGTGCTTGTACGGTGTGTGTATTCTTTGATTATTTCGTTTATTTCACCCATTCGCTCTCTCTGTGTACCACACAATCGTCTCATGGCCTATTGCGACATATCTTTCTCTGTCGTACGATTTTTTTTACTGGGTCATCCTTCCAGTTCGTAATCATGAAGACCTGAGTATGGAACGAGCGAAAGTTGCACCAATCTCAGAACTACATTCAAACTCCTTGGTCAGCTATGATTGGATTGAGGCTCTGTTACAGCGTAGGAGATTTGTTGAGATTGAAATTTGAAAGGAGATTAAAAAGGATGTGATCAAAAGATGCAATTCCAGAAGACAATTATATTAGTTGAGGAAAATATTGAGTGCCTTATGATGCAAAAAAAAAACACTGGCAAATCAGTGTGTGTTCAGGGTGATAGTGGTGGTGGGCTGGTGAGTGAGAGCGACGATGGACGTTGGGTGCTGCTCGGTGTCATTTCTTACGGCTCCAGTTGTACACAACTCCTCCAAAACGCAAAACCTCGAGCTCAAGTTTACACTTCACTCCTCTACTACACCGCATTCATTGATCGCTTCACAGATGCACTTTCTTCATGGATTTCCATTGTTTAGTAACCATAACTCTGTTCCATTTGCATTCTTCAGTGGTTTATTTCAATTGTTGCATAAAATTGACTTTTTTCCCGCTGAGCTTTGCTCATTTTATTCACTGACTGAAACAATCTTCTCGAATCGCACAATAACAATTCACATCCGTTTCTAAAATACAGACACAACTCATTTGCAAAATTCGAATGTATTTCAAAGCGGTTCAGTCACTCGAATTTCTATGGTTCCATTGAGGGTGCCTTTAAAGCGGAACAATTACTCGATTGTATTCAGTACGACATAGTAACAACAATGCATCAGTATTGTGTTATTGCAATGGAATGTTTAATGGACGCTTAATTTCAGGAATGCATCTGATTGAAGGCGTTGCATTTTTAATAGCACGTTTTGTGAATTGTTTTGCCATGAATTGAATGTCGACCTCGAGAGAATTTTTTAGTTATCACAGCTCAAGTGAGGAAGTAAATTTCCGCAGTAGCACTAAAACAGATGATTGTTTTTGTTGTTGAATGTTCGCATTCAAATGAAATGAAAAATGAGATGCATGCATTTATGTGTATATGTGTCAGTACACTGCAATTAATCAATTCATCCAAGTGAAGAGCATTTATTAGAAGGCAAATAACTTTAAAAATTATCATTCGCATTTCATATCCTTCAATTGAACGAGACTGCAATCACCAAGGAGATTAAGGTGATTTCTTGAAAGGTTTCGTTATCTGCTTGCTTCTCTTCAAAGCGTTGCTGTAGAAAAGTGTTGATGATGCGTTGTGCTAGTGATAAACGGACGAAAAAAAGATGAACGTAAGTGAAATTTGAAGGAAATTGAAAGTATTCGTTCATTTTGAAATGATGTTATGGGTCAAAGGTTGCAAAATAAGAATGTCAACAGTTCCACACTGTACACAGCAAGTATTCTGTGTGCAAAAACTGGAGTATGTATGAACAGATGGAAAAAAACACACAAAATGAGTGTTCACCGTCAAATCGAATAATCACAAAACGTGTGCAACGTTCACAAATAATAACCGGTCATGCTGTTCATATACCATTCATCGTTCTCCCAATGGAATACGGTCGTGTCAGAATTCACGTATCAGTAAGAATTTGCATCACCTCTCCAGATCGTCTTTCTTCAGACTCAAATTAAATGTCTCTATGTCTATAAAGAAGGTGGCAAATGCATTTCTCTGATGTGCAAAAATTCACATTGGCGGCTTCATATTAGGTGCTCTTGTTTTGCTCATTGCTTGTTTTCTAAACCTATTGGTGTTATTAGTTACTGCTGACCGCTTTTGTTTACTGCTTTGTGCTATCGCAAATGGAAACAAGACGTTATTCCGCTACATCGAAGTCATAATAGCACAAACCAAGCGGAATGTGATGGCTAGATAAAAACAAACGAAGAGGAAAGCTTGACGAAACAGGAACGGAAAGATAGTGTATGCAAGTTGTCTTAAAACCCCAATCTAAGACCAATTTCTAATATCATTTTTACGTCGGACATTGAAAAGTGAAGCCAAATTAGCTGTCTGTCTCACTGAAAAGTATTTGTAAGTTGGCTTGTAGTCCCCATTAAAGTTTTCTCTCAAGAATGACTGAAATGTCATCCTGCGTGACTGATCAAAGCGGTCGTCAGTTGAGCAATTATACAAGTGAAACGATTGAAATGGGTACCAGTGACATGCGCCTTAGCTTGGATTGCTGATTATTATGTGTTTTGAGAAAGGATTCAGCATAATTAACATACTTTCACATAGTCCATAAATTTTGCCTATCTGCTTTGTCGGCAAAGAATGTTTGCTGTTATCCACGAAGCGATCTTGAACAACTCGAATTACGTTTGTCTATTCAATACGAGTCTAATAAATTATGAATGAATGCCATCTCCATTTTCTGTGTCAATTCATGCTATAAGCTATCTAAAATCCATGACAGACATACTGAAAACCAGTAAAAAATAATAACTCGTCATAATTCCAACGAATACTTTTTCATCAACGATATTCACAGCAATAATGTCATCAAAGATTCATTTCATATATGAGAATTCTTCATGCATTCTTCATGTGTGCAATAAATCGTTAATCATCAATTTGCATCTGTCATCACCACATCACAACGAATGACGACTGCATTGATATGCCGAATAATAAACAGATAGATAGATGCAGACAGATCGCACACATTTACCACTCGAGGCTAACGTTGGCATTCTCTTGAACGAGAAGCTTTCGCATAAACAAAATCGCATTTAGAATGCTACGAAATTCTATTCGTGTTTTGTGAATGGATCATGAGCATTTTTCACAGCAATGCGCATCATACTACTGTTCGATCGCTGGAATTTTATGCCATCAGCTTGCTCACATGATCACGAATATTTCAGATCGTTAGTTTTTCGGTCAGTTTTTTCTGCTCCTCAAGCAATCGCTGCTTCATGCACAAATTTGCAGTCGCATATTTGATTTCACTCAGGCAAGAAGTGCATATCAATAACTCGAATTAAACGAGGACTATCGCAAAATCCAATATGAACATTGTTGACGTACTCGAATGAACGATAGAGCAGCATTATAAGTTTGATCAATCTTTTGTTCTGGATAATGTATTTGAAGCTGTTTTAGTGAGGCGGATAATGCACTGTCGTTGTGATTCAAAGCATTCAGATTGGGTTACATGCTCATTTGTTCAATGCTCATTAGAATTGAACCATTCTGCACTTTGCGCTTATTTATGTTTTCTGAAGCTTGATCACTAATCAAAGACGAATGTGAGAAAATGGTTAAAAGCATGAAATACCTCATGAATTGCACAGTTTTCGGATACTGTCAACCATACACGCTTTCCTTTTTGAATTGTTTCTAACGCGTTCAGTTGACTGAAATCATTTACCATCTATTCAAATTTCTGTCGTCTCCAACCCCATAAAAGTTCATGCTAACAATAAGCCTTCCATTTGTTAAAATGTGTGGAGTGTGATTTGCTCTTAAAGCGCTTGAATGATTCTTGAAGTACTGCTTGAATGAGTGCTGAATGTTAACAGGCAGCGGTGTGCATTGATTGTGATGATTTGCATCACATGAATTATCAATGTGCTTATGCAACTGAATGACACCGAAACTCTTCAGTAGGACTCATTTTTGCTGGAAACGTCTTTCGAGAACAACGGTCTAACGTCAGTTTGAATAATCGATAGTAATGCACCAAATCGTTTTGAGAGTTTAAAGAATCCATAGTAAAGCAGCAAATCGTTATGAGTTTCAATAATCGATACCGAATGTGAAAAACGAGAATTTGTAAGAGAGTTCTGTAAGGAATATGTTGATGTTTAGCGTTTTTTCAAATCTCATTCATTTTTAATTCAGCACATTCATTTTTTCGCTCGGCTTTGAAGGCTGTATTTAATTTTTCATAAATGGAATATATGTAATGTAATGTTTTCATAATGCTGGATCGAATATACACATACAAGACTTTATCACATAACTTTAAATCAATAATATATAGTACCTATATTACACGTTTTACATCAATGAACTCATATTTCTGAAGTTATTCAAGCAGAACACAAACGAATTTACATCAGATATCACAAAAAGAAAAAAAAAACGAAATGAGAACAATATTCTTGCGGAAAGATGGCGATTTAAACATCGATAAAAAATGTTAATGGCGAAATAAAAGTGGAACGATTAAAATAATATTGCTGAATAGAGCAAATTCAACTCTGCCCAAATGAATTTCAGTGCAGTAAACGAATCTGTGAACGGAACTTCTAATGTATCTTACATCGATGACTACTTGAAACGAATCTCAAATTAAACTGAATTCTGTCACCTCAGGCTTATACAATTTCATTCGTGCAAATAGTGCAATGATACTAATGGGATTGCACGCCACTTGACTGATGTAAGTTGCCTCATACAATATCCTAAAACCATGAATAGCAATATATTTGGAACGACTGGATTTCCTTCACAGCTCTATTGCAGCTAAAAAGACATGTATATCCATGATATCATTAAGAAAAAAACATCGTTAGAACGCTCACGCTATGCAGCTGTCTCATTTAGTAGCAACTGAAATTTTAAAATGAAGTAGAACCCAACTATGAAAGCATGAGCAACTAATTCACTGAGTGTTTATTGTTTCGAACGTGACAAAAAAACGTGAAGCATTACGAATGCAATTCTCATCGTTAAACTTCAAATAACGACAAAAACCGATAAGTAGCACAATGAAAGGAGAGATTTTTCAGTGTGCTTCACAAACGATATCCTCAAACAGAGAGTTCAATCTGAAACAATCATCAATCAATTAAGTGTCGTAAACCAACTATTGCAGCAACCAATTATTACAACAACAATGATGATGGCGATTGATACAGCAATAATCGTAGCTATTATAACAAATCAATTACTTATAGCCTTAATCTGTGAATGCTCAATAGAAATGTTACAATCATGAATTATAGACAGTACAAAAATGTGAGTTGTGAAAGGTGGAACAAGAAATAAACTAACAAAGGCACTTTACTTAGGCGCTCCATGATAGAACGCTGATTACTTCATTATGATATTTATCCTACGATAATATTTCAGTTTGCATACAGTAACAATATCGGTGATTATAATAGCAAAGAGATATTAAACTATAGTATCGTTCAAAATCAACTATAAATTGTCGAGATGAATGCGTGCGATTGGTTGGTTTATCTTTAACCATGTAACATGGTAGTACCGAAGGATTTGCTGACGCTGGTGAACAACCAAAATGATCTATTTATTTTCATATAGAACAAGATTCCTCAGTTTTCAATGTGCTTTTCAGGATGAACGCTGTTGTGAGGCACATAATCAGAATAATGAATGTACGATTATTCATCTTCGGCAAACTTTTTGTAGATTGATCGGCTGATTGGTGATAATCACCAGTGATCATTGTTCGAGAGAGGTTGCTTCGTCGATTTATTCGACTTCAGTCTCATGATGGTTGATCGATGGAATTATTCGTTCTCGCACCAAGGAATATGTCGCTTGTTGAGAGATGTAAATTTGAGTTCAACGATTCGCTTACTGAAATTTTTTGACGAATAAGTTGTTAATTCTATTGATTACGTACCATCTTATGGATAAATTTTTCAGAAAACTCTTATGAACACTGATCAAATTGCTCAATGAACGCATCAATTTGTTGACATTAACATCAATTCATTCATTGTTTGTTGACGTTCACATCAAATTATCGACCACAAAACGTGAACGAATCACAAATTGTGTACATAAAATGCCATTTAATTGACAAATCAATGGAAGAGTCCAATGAAAATGCTCAATTACATATTCACTTCATTCCATTCCTCATAATCAGTGCTAACGATTATGATATGGATGATTTGTGTCCTTGCATAGTGCACACCACTAAGTTCAATTCAGTAAAATGCACTCGGATTATACAAATTACATAAGCACAAAATCGTTCCCGGAGTGAACGAACTAACATCACAACGCTGATTCCATATCTCGTCAATATCCTCAAGTAGTCAATATTCCGTATACGTAAAACCAAATGCACAATGCGTCCTATTATCATTTCATTGCAACGAATGTGCTCATCAAATACATTCGTATGATCGTACGAGTGCAACAAAGCACACACACACACCGTTATATGAAAAAGCGCAATCTTAAGTTGAACACTAATGTATTCGAAGGGCAATGAACCGTGATAAAAGGATTAATGATTTCAAGCATGCTTGCTATTCAACTGCCGTGTGCTTTTGCTTTCAACATGAGCGTTTATTTATTTGTTGGCTTCGAGCGAAAAAATGATGCATTGTTGATTGTATTGGAAATGTTCATTGATGCGTTTTGATTGAAATAAATGGAACCAATGAGGTGGTGGTACATAAAAAGAATGCTGACATTGTCAGCACTCCGTTATAATCGCAGATTTGATAGAGTGATTTGCTGGAACAGTCAGTGCACGTTCGCATCATCCAATTTGAATTGAGCGATAATTCCCAGCTGCATGTCCAGCAATATCATCATGAAAATCACAAGTGGGCTCTTCTATTCGGTTCAGTTATCACTGCGGTCTAATTTCGTTGCCTCGTTTCGGGCACTATCTTTTCGCATAATGCAATCACGTAGAATGCAATCAAAAATTTATTCGTATCACTGAAATCTAATCAGAAGGACGAATTTCGGTGTTGATTTTGATGCATAGAGGAAGAGAACAAAAACTCCGTCGAATGAAAATATGGCGTGATGCAGAGAATAGTAAACAAGCCAGTTGTTCGTTCCATCAGATTTTTTTTTGAGGCAACAATATCAGAAGTTTTTGAGATGAGTTTGGAGCTAATGAAATTTGCCACCGTTTCCAAACGCAATAAGCTGATAGATAGAGAAAAATAATTCGATATCCAGAAAAAAGTTTGCAGTTATTTCATTTGCGCTTCATCAAGGCTTCATTCAAAACGATATTCCAACAACTATTCGCTTATCCATTAAATCCGAGCTCTCTTGATACAGCTTTCGACGTTACTTTGGCATAAACAAATCTACTCATATGAGCTTATCAGCAGCGAATTCAATCATACTTTCCAAATTTTGGAAATGAAGTTTGACGGATTCACTCTCTGATCAGCTTTATGTCTAGTTAGTCGTATTGTTATCAGAAAAACACATCTTGAACTTTGAGTTGCAATCACACATCCATACACAACACCGTGCAAATCATGAATCTCGCTAATTTAAAAAAAGAGAATCCCAACATTCTCGATAAATTTCGATGCCGTTAAAGAGTCGTTTAATGAATACGTCTGTAGGATACAAACAGATTTGTGATACGCTCCCGCAGCAGCGGCATCTATCTAGTTAGTAATTTGCTAAATGAAGAAGGCACCTAAATTAATGAGAATCTACCTATATCAGAGATGTAGACTTGTACAGTAATAACCGTAACCTTTCCACTTATATTCGCTCAACTTTGCTAGTGAGTGGTATGTTTTGTTTTTTTCACAAATGCATCTAACAATTAAAGAGAAATGCACCGTTCACCATTATTCTTGATGAGTTTTTGTTTTATGAACAAATCGTGAATGAGAGTACAAATTTGAAATCTACGGAGTGCATCAACGGAATTGCTATTTATGGGAATCAATCGCATCTTCCAACAGAGATGTTTGCATTGTGAACAAGTGGCTGACTGCTGGCATTATGCTGTTAACATTTGCGAAGCACTGCCTCTAAAGTACCAACCACTTCATTGTATTAATTTTTACCACTTGCACTTTTCCCTTATTGCCAATAGAAAATGCTAAAAATGAGAAGAAAAAAGTTCACAACTCTGAAAAACACTCAAGCTAGCATGTAGCGAACAAATTTATCGTTAGTGCTTTATTTTATCGCCTCGCAAGACTTTTTTTTGTGAATAAAGCGAACGGATTCACGGATATTCAAAATCATCGATGAATAAAGCTTGGAAGAATGTTTCGTACAACTATTTGGATTACAGCAATGAAAATCAAATGCAAAAGAAGCGCTTTGCTATCGAAAACGAAATCTCATATTGCACCAAATGGCGACTAAAACCGTTTCCTCTGATCATATTCAATAATTTTGACCAACACTCATTGTCCGAAGAAGTTTATGAGTAATAACCACTGCTTCGAGGTGACTGTCGTAAAACGAGCAGTAAAATGCGACATAAATAAGGATTTGGGTAATTAGACAGTTAAAATGACCAAAAACATGTTCGCTTACAAAAAGCCAAATTTCGCCAAGCTATAATAATTCCATGGAAATTGATGCTTTGTTGCGTTACCAAATCGCATTCCATCCAAATACATTTCTAATGTTAACAATGAGCAATGAGAGCATTCTCGACCAAATATAACATGCTCAACGCACAGTGCGAAGTCGTTTTTAAAGGGACACTTCGCTACGAAACAATCGCTCCTACGTTTCACCCTCACAGCTTTTAACTTATAGGAATAGGTAAGGCTAATGATGCTGATTGGGACGCATGAATTCATGTGGAAAGTATCATTCTATAAGTTACACGTCTTATACGATCTCATCATCGAATCCGCTTCAACACTCTGGAGATGATTCTGTATTTTATGAGAAGGTAAATGATGGAAAAAAGGCAGATGCAATTGGGTGATGCATAACGATCTCTGGAACGGACGTGCATTAGAATCAGCAAATCTGTGTCACTTGAATCTAAATAACACTGAATGCGCTTGTGTAGACGGGTGAATATCATACGAGCAATTCGAGATGTCTGTCACGTGAGAAGTGCGATTGCATTTCAATTCCGAATGCATACGAATAATGTTTGTTCGGCTGGTGAACACTATGAAAACAGCGAATCAGCTCGCTATGCATTTTCCGTCGCACTCGTAAAACTCTTCCACACGTTATCATCTGCTGGAAACACGCACTGAATTTTATGGCATTTGATGGTGCATGGAAAAAGTGAACATTCAATTAGTTTTGAATGACAATGTAGCTGCGAAAATGGAAATTACTCAACAAAACATGAACACTCCAACGAAAAAAATCTAAATTCATCCACGATGGAACAGAATACAGCTGCTTATGCGATACAACGAGTTTTTTTAGCTAGAAAGATTGTGTGTTTACGATGAGTCGCTGTTTGAGTAGTGGTGAAACTGAGTTTGATTACTATCGGTTCAAAAATGTTGGCTCAGTGCATTCAATGTGCTCACTTCAACTCACATTTTTTATGGCAGTGTAAGATGACGTTCATGAATTGCTTAGTAGCTTCATGATATGCATGAATATTGCGAATGTTATAAGTGAAAAAATGACTGATTCTGAATGAATTTATCAATTCTGTTATCAATTCTGAATGAATCAATGATGAGTGCATTTGAATCAAGGATTTATGTGCGTATGTATTGTATAGGTAGACAAGAATTTGCAACAAGCCATCTGCTGTTTTCATACATCAAAAACTGCAGTCATACCCGCAACAGTGAACGCTTTTTATGTGCGCAATTTATTTATGATTATCAACTCGTAAGCATGCACTTGTTTTCTTGTGCTCTACACACAACTCTCTGACGTAAACGATCGTAAAAATAAAAACGTTTCCTCAACTGAGAAACTTCCTGCGAATAACAAGCCACACTGAATGGCGAATGAAATGAAAGATGATTGCCACAAAACATTTGATGAATGAGCTAGCTCGCTGCCTACTGCTACAACTTTCATAGCCGCTAGCCATACGCTCGATGCTCCAGAAATGTTTTGAAAAATTGCTCAACAATGTAATCTCTTATACCTTAAAAAAATTTGATTGCTTTGGTTGGCATTCATTTCATGCATTCATTTTTGAAAATTCGGTTTCAGAAATCGGATGCGTGGAAAAATGCGTTGAAAATGTGAAGAAAAGATATTTTACATGAGTAATGATTATGTGCATCGGTTGTCGCAAAATTTCAAAACGATACAATTTCACGGAAACGCCTTGCAATGAAATTGAACAATCGTTCAGCATATTTCTCAGTTGAGAACACAAACACACATCTGTCTATCTGGAGGCATTATATTTGACAAAAATTAGAAATTGCGGAAAAAACGATTTCTGGATGAATCACATCAGGAAAAACGAACCAAGTTGATCAATCTTAGATCCAAGCGATAAGGAGAGCGCGACCAGAACAATTGAGATGATTGTCATCGTAATGGCAACAATCGCAATAACACGCTTCACACTTCGTTGATTATGCTCTTTCAACTGGGCAATCTCTTCCTCGGACAATTCCATTGAACTTTTAAATGAGTCGATTGTTTTTGGATGAGTGAGTGAATCAGTTTGATTGAAATACGGCTTGGGATACTCGAGTTCACGTTGGATGTGTTGAACGCTCTCTTTGATGATACTCGTTTGAGCGATTAACCTTAGATGATACTGATAATGATGGGATAGGGGAGGGACGAAGTCAAGCAACGACCACTTGCAACTGAACCGAATCGAGTGGATTCAGACGATTCGCAAAGGCGGATGACAACAGTGCCCGAACGAAAGCACCGCCTTTGAGTTCTTCATTGGGATTACATTCATTCGCAAGCAAGCCTCTCCATCCATTGAAACAAGCGCAGATATAATCAATCCAGCACGCAACACTCACGTCTCTACCATCCTTCTAACGTTACCGACCTCAAATTGATCGACTTCTTTACACTCCTTTAGCTCAAGCCAATCTCATTAGGTAGCAAACACATCTCTGTAATATCATTCCATCACACTAGCAACATACTCCGCACATATTTTAACCACTCATTCATCAATCCATCGCTCGCCATATCTAAATAATTACCAGCGATATGTATTTTAACAAGTCCAGCCCAACAAATTCATCCACATCAATTAGTTTTTAGCGATCACATCTATCATTTATAATGCACTTGTATTCTCCGTTCCTGCCATTCTGAACATTCCATCACCGTTAATCTTTGCTCTTTCTCAGAGACATATAACGATGGATTGGTGCACTTGTTACACCAGGCACAGGTATTCACAGGCTTACGATAGCAATTGCGATAGACATCTTCTTCATAATCTAGATTTGGCTGTAAACTCATGAACTGTCACGAAGCATTCACGATTCTGCATTATGCAGAAATAGACAGACATATTTTGCAGCAAAATCACTCATTAATCGTATATGAACAGTTGGTGCTTTCAATATATTGCAATAATAAACAAACAACACAAATCTGGTGACACCATACGTACATCGGAAATCCGTGAACTGGTGAGTAATCTACCGCATAGTGATGAAGTTTGAAATGCCACTGATCGCGTTAATCTCTTGACAGTAAGAACATAGTGATGAGTGATAGACATTAAAGCAGTTTCAAAATTACAGAGATTTCGTGAATTCCTTTTTGTAAAAAACAAATTTTGTTTCCAAATATAGCGGAAAAAGAAAGATGCTGAGTTTTTTCTTGAAGGACGTAAGAAGTAGATAGATAAAGTGAGGAGAAGAACGCTATGTGCTGGGGGTTTAAAGATATCCGAGATTTTTAAGTTCAGAAGCGCATATGAACGTTGAATGAGCTCGATTGTTGCAGATTGCAGTCGAAAACGCTCGTTTGCGTGTGCTTTATGATTATAATGATAATAATAATATTTATTCGCATGTCAATGCTTTATGATTATGTTCTGCTCGTTCTTGATTATATATTACCGCAATCATCATCTTTAGAGACCTCTCGATGCGTTTTTCTTCGAAATGATTTTTTCTGCTCATCCTCATGAATTTCACACTGAAAATGCACATCATCTTGCATTTGTTTGCTAACTTTCATAACCCTTTCCTTATTTTCATTCACTCTCTCAAACCGTGCAATAACTTCATTCACTTGTGTGAATGCTTCAGCCAACTTCTTATTGGATAGTCCTGTGGCAAAATCACGTATTAATTCATCTTAAACGTTCGGATTGCCATCACTATTATCTCGAAATAATTTTGCTGAGTGCGATTCTTATTTTGACCGCATTGGCCGCATTCAACAAGAAAATTTTGAACTGAAGTTTCCCTCGTGATCATGGATCGCTATAAAGTTGGTGAATAACCGGTAATATATTTTATGGATTCCTTCTCGATGCTTGCTATTCCACCGGGAAATAACTATCAGTCAACTGATCAGTATTATGCATGCAGACCCGTTGTACTGAAACCAAAGAATAAATTGGTCGAAATTCATTAACGCTGCTTTTTTTTGAATATGCACGGAACGAAGCCATGCATAATCTTAGTGGGAGGATTATTAGTGATGATAGAGAGCAGTTCCTTTAGGATATTCAATTGCGATACATCTCTTGCGAGCAAGATTATCTCCGAGATTATATTATTCTTCTCGGAAAGTGGCAGTTTCTTGCCGTTTTCTTCTTTCGTCATCAAAGAATTAATCCATTTGACATTTCCAGATCAATCAGTTTATACCGTAGACCATCCACTTTGTAAACGACACAACCTGTGAATATTCACACAACGCAACTTTTCAAATTAATGTTCACGATCTGCCGATGATTGACTGCATTCCGGCTTAATTACATTATCAGATGGAAGGAGTGATTATTGTTCCGTAAAGAGACAGCGATAAAAAGCAACGAAACTGACATGAAATTGAACAAAATTTTTCCACATCAATCATTCGATCGTCAGTTTCATCAGCCTCTTTCATCAAAAGTTGCTTGACTGCTTTTGGCTTTGAAGTGATCAGAGATACGTCAGTGACTTTGCAGTACACATCTTTCAAGTACCACTGGATCGTTCAAGCAAGAATCCTTTTTAAGAACGATCCCAATCCGCTCTGTTGAACACCGCAAAAGAGTTCGTCTAATAATCTGCTTATTCATTGATTTTCAGTGAGATTGCATGTATTTCCAAGCAAACTCTCATTTAGCTATCTACTTTGGAAGCAGCTCTCGTTAAGTTGTTCGGAACAATTTTAAACCAAATTCTCAGTCGATCATCTTATAAATGAAACGAACATTTGAATCGCAGAACTTCTGAAACTTCTTCTACGCCACACTCTTGATTCTATTGACAATAAATGCCTGCCTGACTTATTCGTTGTTTTCAGTATCAAGACCATAATACCTGATCATACATTCATGAATTTTTAAAAGCAAACTGCTAGAGTGTGCATGTTTTAAACGGGAAATGTATATTAACGAAATATATAAATAAACACGCAAATACATGAAAAAGCAGATAAACGAACAGTTATCAAATCTTCATGATTGGTTTATGAAAATTTTAGAATGATTTCATTTTTAACGTCACATCCGTGCATCTCTCCATCTGTTTCCATATCCTTTCAACCTGCTTCTTCACCCTACTAAAGCAAGTCAACATGGTTCATTGGTGAGCGTTTGAAAAAGAAGTTGATGACATCAGACACGAACAGTGCAACTTTTATCACTAAACTAATCTACATCTTGTACGATCAAAGGAAAAAACGCTCACTACATCTGTCAATCATTTGCATTTTTCTCATTTTGCGAATGATGAGAAACTGCTTGCTGAAAATACTTCGAATATTGAAAAAGCCGAATTTTAAAAATTGTTTCCAAAAGATTCACATCAAGTTTACGTTCATATCAGCGATCAGCTGCAACAAAAATGAACCGGCAATAGTGGTTTATTGCGGGAAAATTTCAGCACCAAAAACTGTCCTTTGCCTTTCTGAATAAACTGCTTATTACAAGAGCGTTTGACGAATCAATAGGGTCATGAGCATGATGGAGGTACGGTTTAATTTGTAAAATAATACTTATCGACTGAACGAAAATATCCAACCAAACTGATGATGCACTGTTGAACTCATTTTGCAATGATTTCTAGCTAACTTTATTTTGCTGGCAGGATTTAGCATCATTTGCAATTGATGAAATTGCTCATTCGGTGAAAGTGATCATTATTTTGTGCATTTTCAGTTCATAAATTGAAGTCGACAAATTTCTTACAATTAGCAGACGGGAAAGCATCATTTTGATTAAGCATTTCACTATATCTACTGTAAGCAAATTTGAATGAAGTGAAAGCAGCAACAATGAAAGTGATTCGACGACCGATTGTTTGACGATTGCTCTGTTTGATTGTTCTTTGAGTGTAATGAGAGGATTGATGCGAATCAAATAAAAAGTGCAATGAATGACACAAAGAAAATGATCAAAAACAGGAGTCCCGCGAGAAGCTTTATGCTGTCGGCCACCAACTTCCATGGAACTTCGTTCTCAACTGAAAAAGAAAACGTATCTGACGGGCATTCCAAAAATTTTACACTTCTGAATTATAGTTGACCTATTTTCCATGGAAGTTTTTCAGCTACTGCTTTCGCAGAAATTTAAAACACACAATTCATTTCGTTTGTAATGAAAGATGGTAAGACAGCATTATGTAAATATTTCTGTTTCATTCTTCACCAAAAATTGGTGTTTACGAAACGAACTCTTCGAAACTGATTCCCAAGTCCACGAAATAGCTGTGTTCGACGGTTCCATTGTGCATTTCGGGAATGAAACTTTTGATGGGAACTGACTGTTAAATCAGTGAAATAAATATTATCGTTGAGTTAAAAAGACAGACCTGCATTTCTCTCACCATCACTCTTTGTTGCATTGCTCGTTTCGTTCTTCCATTTATTAGGAACGAATTTATTTCGTAGGTTGACAATACGCACATACCAACCGTAAGCACTCCCAGGTGTTTTCAGCAAATATTTTATCCAGAACTGGATTGCAATTGCAAATGTAGTGAGTATCATATTTAATCCGGTGAAATACACTGAAAGTATGACTGGAAGTGCAATACACATGATTTGACGTGCAAGGTGACTTCGATCATCCGTAACGAGTTGATGCCTCTAATAGGTAAACTAAACGTTTCTGTATGTTACCTACACGTATTTAAACTGTCATGTGTATTCTTTTTACCGAGGCAGTTATCGGTTTAGGACTTGTTTTTTTGAACAACTGACTGAATTAATGTTGAACTGACCGATGCGAGGTGCTCGACCAACGATGGGTGGCAGCATCAAGACAAGATCCTCAAAGAAGATGCCAAGAAGAAATAAATTAGCGATTAGGATATATACTGATGCCTGCGGTGAGGGGAGTAGAAACGAAAATATCACAAGCATGTACGCAATCGTTGATGGCAGCAATATGGCCACGCCATAGCAGAATGCGTTTCTTCGCAAATGAAGCCATGTATGCAAAATTGACCTGAATTTCTCAAGCGATTAGAATACTTCAATCAGATTTTATAAACATTTAGATTGCCATAAAGCTTTCGAATATTGGGTTAGTCGAAATAGATTTCAATTAATTATTAGTCTAGATAACAGTTCAAGTGGGATGATATTAGAACAGTGACTAAAGGTGACATATTTTTTGGTTAATGGTATTTTGATTTAGAAAAGTTATTCTGATTAAATTTTAATGAGACTGCTGCGATGTCAATAAAGTTAACTTAATCGTTGCGCATTACAATATGCTAGTACCAAATTCTTCGTTCATTGATGATAATGGTCAACAAGTGACACATATGTAATAAATGTGCTGGTTGATTAATGATAGAACACTCAAAGAGTTAATCAGCTCGAAGTATTTGATAAATGAAACAGTTTTAACCATGTGCTGTCCAAGTGATCCGGGTCAACAGGTCGAACACTCGTATATTCTCCTTGACTGTAATAGCTCAAGTTGTTGCTCATTTTCTCCAATTTCCAATCACTTATATGTCTTTTGTTCGATTGAGATCCCCAACCTGTGCAATCATCATAGTACACGCCTCAACTCCCAATCAATTGCTATTCATTTTTTCGCATAATCATTCGCAACAACTGCCCATCAATATTAACTGCTTCAATCCCAGAATAACTCTTTTTCACACCAACAAATTTAATAAAGAAAATGATGCAAAATATCAGAAACTTTCATAAGTGAACAAAAACTCTCAAAGAACGCTATGATAATGTAAATGTAAATCCATGCGATCAACAGTGTCATTTTACCAATTCACAAACGAACCAAGAAGTATAGTAGGTTGTAGATTATAATAAAGAGATAGCTGTACATCACTCATACGATAACTCGTGAAAAGACCCAATGCACATCGTTGGGTGTCATACGGATAGGCCGAGAAGTCAAAAGCGCATCCGACTTTTATTGAGAACGTTGGATAGACTTCAACACGGCTCCACTGAATAATGCGAGCATTACATGAACGCTCAATACGTTTTATGAAGCAGAGTAATTCATATCGGTTATGGCTTAATGGCTCTTCCTATTAGGACTCAAATCTTCATCACAGTATCGGTGCAGCAACTCGTATTATTGACGAGTGATAAATTGTGCATTTACATTGGGCACTACTGCTAGTGTTGGAGAATAATGTTGTAATCAATGATTTTTGATTAGGGAACGAATTGAGATGGATCATTCGAACGGCAATAAATGGATCATGAAATGTAACGTTTAGACATTCATTCATTGCTAACAAGTATATATTCATTAATGCTGAATGAAAATATTGGTAATAATAAAGATATAAGAATAATAAACCGTATTTCCGTTCGACTGAATGATAACATGTGACCGTTTTGAAATTTCGAAGTATTGGCCCACTCCAGAAACACTGCAATTAGCTGAAATTATTTAAAGCCATGCCAAGATCTAAGTCAATCAAAGATTTTAAAGCAGTGATGAGAATTACAAGTACAAATCATAATGAACGCGCCTGTTCGTAACCCTCAACTCAGGTGTCCATATTTCCCACTGTTTAACCATCGTTGTACGAACTCCGTTATGCTCACTTGGCTCCCAAACAGCGAATTCATCTTTCCACGTCTACAACTCGATGAATTCCATGAAATTATTAATTCAAGTAGGACTGAACGTAAAGTTCAGATGTGCTTGCGATGAAGTGTTTAAGTGAGGATTTCATCTGCATTTTCATTCATGAATGCTGATTATCTAGCGAATGATATGGATGACGGCGACGAATTCATAACGATAACGACGAGATGGCAATGATAGTGAAAATGAGATGATAAAGCACCATGTAAATATGTCCGTTGAGTGTGACGGTCTGCTCGATCTGGTTTACAGAAATGTGCATCAAGTAAACGTGGATGGCCACATCGAGTGGCTGTGAGGCATTTCGGACGGGTCGTTTTCGTTTATTGTAATTTTTGAAGATTGTACGCTGCAGTTCGGTCTGCTCTTCGACGTACGTTCGATTCGCTATTTCTTTAAATTATTTTCAATGTAGGCATTAATCCATCGACAGAGTTGTTTAAATATTCTACGCTATTGCTAACTTTCTTAATTCCAAATTAAGAAATTGAGTGCCCCATTACGATAGCATCATTCAAATGGATCCTAGTATGACTGCATCATGAGAATGTGCTAACGATAAGGAAATTTGTAAAACTATCGAAAACATTTGAGGAAAGCATCACCTGGAAATGATTTACGATTAATCACAAGGCTACGTAATGTTCAGCATTATATTTACGAACTAAACACAAGCGAACTCTTCTTAAGCATGTTTCAATTGCTTATCAAAGTCAACTATGAGAACTCGCAACATTCAGTCATTTCGAAGTGATACTACACCTTGAAGTGGATCATTTGCACTTCATTTAGTGCATGTTTTATACGGTACGCGTATTCATCGGCCTCTAACGATACAGTTTTCGCTGATTATTAAAACTGTCCCTCCATAACTTTTCAGTCTTTAAGCGTCATCAGTCGCATAAATTGAACGGATTCCACACAATTTGTTGCATTTGAATTCGGATTTTGAATGATTTCTTTCGAGGAAAGATAAATGAATAGTGAGAAATGAACCTTCAGCGGTTTCTTCGTCCAGATCTCGAGTAGATAGTTGTGCGTTAACAGCTTGGTTATTGAGGTGATAGATGGCACAAACGATGAGAGTCAAAATAGTTGAGCGATGTGAATTCATGACAATAACAATATTAGCAGCAGCAGCAGTAACGATAATATGATGACACTAGCAACAACAATAACAACAATAACAAAAAAACGAACTGAAGGATGGAGTGATTGATATTCAACGGAGTGCACTAACCGCAAGCAAAGCGAACAAAACAGTATTAAGTGAGGGTTTTGATCATTTCGCTTGCGAATTGTGAAAACCGATACATTGTTCCATCGATATGGTTGTAATCAAATTATGAATTTATATAATATTTATACATTGCATGAAGATATGGTGATATGATTGCAATATTATTCATATATTTATACAATTGATTTTATTTGTTATTCGATACTCTATTTTCATATATACAAACACAAATGCGAATGAATATTTATGATGCGCCTACATGAGCAACGAACGCATCCTCGTCGGCGTTGTCCTCATCTAAACAATCTGTGTGCAAATCGTTTGTTTCAGGCACTCAGGTCGACGCCTGAGCGTGCAGAGTTTGAAACTATTGCACTGGTTCTGAATGATTCGAATCAGTGGTGCAGTTATCGTTTAGATGCAACTTTTGAAAGCAACATACTTGCAGCTGCAGTGCTTTCAAACAAAATATTTCCCCTACAAATTGCACACTCTGCTAAGAGAGTGAGACTGAAAACGTCTCACAGAGGTGCAATGATAGAGTTCGGCTGTATGAAAGTGAAATGCTCCTGTTGCAAAGGAAAATTCTCACTGAAATTTCTTCGATAAATATTAAACGACACATGATGACTAGGTTACATAAATGAGTCGTCAATCGTTCGAACTAGAACCATTCCAAAACATGCCCAATGTATCCATTAAAGAGTTTGTCAAAAGTTCAGAAGTCTTACCTCCGGATGAAAGCAACGTGGAAAGTTCTGCATTTAGCTTTTATGCTTGACTAAATCAAGCCGTTCACCTTACCGTGGACATGCAACAGAGTATGTGTGTTTTATTCCGCGATAATGGTACTTCACATCAATATTTGTACCCTATAATCGGCCATTGCTTAATGGCTTTTAAACGCATCAATGCATATTGTCATAATTTCACCCCAAAACTAGCGCATACACATAAAACGACATCGGTAACGGTTATGTAATCAGTTCAAACGAGGGTGTGTGTGTACATGCAATGAATATTTAATGGTATTTTTTATAAGATTGAATAAACATTTGACTTATGCAATTAATCATGATACATTGATGACACAAGCAGTGTCAGACAGAGACTGTAAATATGAATGTAATACTGTAAAAAATATAAACCACCAAAAGTGTTTGAGTTACGGACAAAATGAGTACAATGAACGAGCGAATCTTATGGTATCAATGTGGTCATTAACGTCAACTTTATGGCTCGTATTGTCAATATCGAACAATGCAAGCTTACGATTGATGTATCCGTGCACACAGTCAAATAAACAAACATGCAAACATTACATGATTTATCAACATTTCAAATTTACTGCTTTAATTGTTGATGTGTCCGCGTTAGTTGTACCACTTGCAGTCAACACTTTAGCTTATTCAGTACTGGATTTTCCTATATTTCGACACTCATCATGCACCTCCCCAGCGATCTGCGGTACGATAACTGAGCAGAAAACACGCGATCAATTCGTCGAATTCCTCACCAACAAACTCCTGAACGTATTCATCTCATCAGAACTAAAGAAAATAACTGCAGAATGACTCAAGCACAGTATGAATGACTCAATAATGAAATCGGAAACAATGCTTCAGACAGATTCTCACAGGAGAAAGCTCATCGTTGGTTTTGAAGGAAACATTAGAAAACTCAGATAACTACTTCTTTCCTATTAAAAGCAGTAAAATGTGCATTCACACAGAAGCAAACATATTATCGTTTCATCAAAATCGAGGGGATATATCCCCGATATTGAGATCAAAAGATGATTCGGATAGAGCTTCAATCCGCTCAAAGTATTGGTTATGCACATTCAATAATAAAAGTGTGCAAACTCGCAAACATTTCGCTTCCGAATAATGAATTTTAGAGAGCGAAATTAAATTCTTTTGGTCGTGTAATCGAATTCCTGCTTCCTCCCTTCTTACCAATAATTGCAAATATTTCCTTCAGTCGGAAGCGTTATCGAAGTAAAAAGAAATCGAACCGTTTCTCGTCGAAAAGTTTGAATTTCTTGTATTAAACAATGCGGTACGAGTTCATTTGAGCATGGCGAACTGTGCCCATCAATTGCGTTGAATGCCCAATCCAAGTGCAGTAATGATCTGTCTCGAATATAACTTCCAAAGCGCATCTCACACACAACGTCATTACTACTTCGGTATCCACCACTCCTGCTTAACGTTATCTCGCGTCCACATAATGGATATTCGATGTATTCCTTAAATTCAGTGTTCTTATGTCTCCAAATCCTATCTTTTTTTTCAATATTATCAAAGTTTCAGCAGTTGTCCTTTTTTTTCGATAATATAAAACTGAAGCTTACTGTCATCTCGCTAATCATTCGATTTATAAGAATTCGAATTTTCATTCTATTCGATCAAAGTAATCAAAAAAATTTTAAATCTGTGAATTCTATTGAGACTTCAAAATTCCCAACACTACTATTCATCAATAAAGAATCTTAACAGCTTGCCTTGGTTGATTACAAGAGAAATGATCATTGAAAACAAAGTGAAAATGAAGTGAATTTGGCCGTCAGCTGTTAAGAACTTTCAAGACGATGTCTGAGAAAGAGATAAGTTATCAACACGAAATACTGTAGATATGAGATGAGTACTGGAACGCGATGAGTGAAGAATATTACAATATGTGCATATTCAACTTGATAACACAAACAACTAATTTAAGTGAAGTGAAATAATCGTTTGAACTTTCAGCTACACTACTTAACCTTTTGAAGTCTCGTCCATATGGGAATCTCTCTCAGGGATCAATTATTCACAAAAACTCTTATCGAGGACAGATTTATTAAATTGTCATCATATCAAATGAACCGCTTTCATGGAATGACAAAATGAACGAACCGCTTTCATCGGAACTATTCGCACACAAGGAATATCGAGTGTGAACTTTGAATGAAGAGAGAAAACACCATCTCTACGAACGTGTAGAATTGTATTCGATGAAGGAGTGTGATGCTCCTTGAAATACAAAGCATTTTTGAATACAGCTTGTGGTGATAAAGCCAATTTGGTGCTGCGATCAAGCTGAAGCTTGATTTGTTTCTGATCGTTCAACCGCAATCGATCAATCACACCATCAAGCACCCGTTCGGGCAATGCCCACACTTGATGTGCCCATACTGTTACGCTCATTCGCCCTCGACGAATCTCTTCTTCAGCTCGTACGATTTCTAACTGAAATTAATGAAGAAGACGGACAGAATGTTTTGGTATTTAAAAATAATGAGCGATGAGAGGTAACCTGAAGAGTGCTATTGATATGTCGGTTTGAATGGCTCTGCAATGCTTCGTTGATTATGTTGAAGTTGACAGGATTGTCCTTGTATTCGATCCATACCTAAGCAAAACACATCACCTAGCGATGAGCATCTAATGAACATGGCAACGAAAATTCAACTTATTCAATAGCTATAAATTTTTGTCCAGACCAGAAGACAGTTTAAGGTTAGTTGAAAGTCTAACCTTCAGTCTTATCCTAAACAGAAAACTAGCTATCGTCGAAATCATTCTTCCTAACCACGCTAACAACTGGATTATTACAATAACAAGAATAACGAAAGTATGAATAAAAATAACAGCACATCAAAAAAGAATATGAAAACAATATTCAAGTAATAATGATAGCACTAGTAATGATTGCAATTAAAACTCCTCAAGGCGCCAATCAATTCCGAACGTACCTCTTGGTCAGCCAATCCAGAACCGTCGAAAGATGCGTAAACGTTGACTATCATAAGGCAAAGCGATATTGCGAAATTCATTTCGAATTTCTTAATCGCATAAATCTATTGGATGATACGCTTAGACGCTGACTCAACTGTGCTGATGAGTAGATAGTACTTGAATTGATTTGACGGCTAAGTAACAGTAAGTGATAGATTGATATACTGCTCATCAATTAACAACTTTTGAACTTCATCATCTGTGTTAGCATCATTGATCACCTTCTAACACACACACACACACACCTTTAATGTTTTTCGCAAATTTCGTTGCAAATGCTGAATTTCGATTGACAATACTAATGAGTTATCACTAGCCCAGTTCATATCGTTCGTCACAGTTTGATAATGAATGTGCATCAAAATGGTCAGTTGTTCGTTATTGTTTGGGATTTCGCAATTACATGTGTTCTTTTCAATGAAACTTGGTTCATCTCTTCCGAGGCATTTCCTGTTAATGATATCTTGCGATTGTAATTTAGAGTGATTTTAGAAAAGCGTGTTGCACAATCCCAAATAAACGATCAATATACGTTAATGTGTATTTACGATTCAAATTTTCATCACGTTTGTTCAGGACAATTGCTGCTTTCACGAGGTTCGAAGGCATTCTAAAGGACAATTGTATTTGTTCGTTCGGCTGATCGTTTTATGAATGCGATTGTTCAGGATTATGCATGTCTTGAAGATGCTAGAATTGAGCTCGGCTTTGTTGAGTCAGACTTTGTTCGAGAGGATATGGAGTGATTGATATGGCAGAGGATGTTCACAACCATTAATCTGAATGACATCACAAATGAAACAGTCACTATCACTAATCACATCAGTTCACCCTCATCTATCAATCCATTCCCGTTGTTGTTACGATTGCAAGCGATATGATCATTATATTCTATCGATTGATCAACCTGTAATATTGCTGTTTCATTCATTAACCCTCGCACTACTCGCAACATTCCAGTTCCTTCTTGTTGCTGATTTCAAGAAATGCGATTTCTCCTTTTTTTTGTGCGCAAATACTCCGCTGATGATTAATGAAAAACGAACTGCATAGTTTTTATGCATACACATATATATTAACAATTACTTCTGTTCTTCGAACTTTCATGTAGATTCCCATTGTTTGTGAGCATCCCCACCCTCTAAATACTTTTCAGGCGTTTGGTTTCATTTTAAGATAGATTTCAAAGAGTTATATATTCTGACCAGTGATGTTTCCTTTCCATACCTTTGGCAAATTATTGTATTCTATTCTATTCCGCCCTTCAGTTGTTGTGTTCCGCTCTGTTCTGCACGTCCCTTATTTGAGAACCGTTTGTTCTGATCTGTTCCATCCCTTCGGCTGTTCTGTTCTATTCTACACCCTCATATTTTGAAGTCTGTTCTCTTCTCGCGTCCCAGATTTTCAAACCACTCTGTTCTGTTTTACCGTTAAAACTGTTCTGTTCCTTTCACGACTCGTTTAGTTAGCAGACAGCGGGATAAGAATTGTGAAAGCTGAAACGTGTTTTTTTTTGGCGGAAATAATGCAAAACGGAAGAGAATTTGAGTGGGCGGAGATGGTAAACGCAGTGAGTCGACGCTTTTGGTGGTCATGATTCGCCGAAAACATGGGGTTCTGGGCTTTAGCAACCAGCATTCTTGAAGAACATAGGCACATGCACCTCGAATCTTTGGATGCAAACTCGTTATGACCAGTGCGGACTGGTCTTTCAATTCTGACATCAAAACATTTCATGTGTGTGAACATTCCGATTGTCCGCCACTACTGGTGAACCGGATTGAACTCGAATGTCGGATCGAGAAGATTCGACCCAACAGTTCGGTCCCAAGCAGAAGCACAGTTTCCTTTAATGACGGTTTAAGAAGGGGAGTTGATTTGTTCAAGTTCCTTCGATCATAAACTCTCATTGGTGGCGTTAAATGTGAACGATTTCTGTGATGGATGCTCGTAGAATTCAGTATGATCGAAAACAGAGAAGAGGGTGTTGCTTCAGAATCACAGTCGCATCCTTTGGTGATTTCCTGAGCAATTGCCCCGCAGACAATCTTCAGCGGTTTTGAGAAATACGCGCTATAGCCTGGCCTGGATGTGACTGTTTCCCCTCTCATTGATGACCTTTTCTCCTCACTAATCCCATTATTATTATTATTGTGAAGATTTCACCGGCGGTAATAATAACAATAACAATAATAATAATAACAGTAATAAAAAATTGCTGTTCTATTCCTTCCCTTAGAACTATCTTATTCCACTCCCTGGAATAAAACTGAAATAGAAAATTTTGAATAGAATAGAACCGTCACTTGTTTTAACTACCATTTCATTCCGTTCGTTTGCATCCTAATAATAACATCTCTCCTTTCTCGATCACATGACACAGAATCTGAAAATCTTTGGTGGATGAAGCGTTGATGTTATTGTTTTTTTCTCGTCTTCATTTTCCAGTTCGCTGTAAAATTGAAATTTCGTTAGTGAAACGACGAAATGAAACAACTATTAGTGAAACGACTATTCAGCTTGTTTAAAGTGGAAGGCTTAAGTTTGGAGGATGAACATCGGTATCGCTAATCAACTTGCACTATTTTTATTCTGCTCATTTATACCAGTTGTGTGTTCCATTCTTCTTCGCGATCCTGCATCGTTCCATCCCAACTACAATTTGCTAAAAGTAATACATTTGCCACATTTTCGAATTCAAACACAACTTTACCAGCAATCTTCAAGCGTGTTTTAGCTGCCGGTTTCTCTACGGAGACATTCTGCAAAGCGTGAATTTGCTGATAGATGAACGTATTCATAGAATGAGACATTGACTAGTTCTTAACTAGAATTCTTTTCAACGATAAAATCACAGTAGCAACTGATTGAAGATTTGGGAACTTGCACTGCATACGGCGTGATCATCTAGATTCTGATTGATCTGTTGATTCGTTGCAGAAGGGATACAGTGCCCCTAACTACAAGTGGTCTGAAGAATGGTTCCATCAAATGCCTATTGATCACTTTTCATTCACTGACAATCGAACATTTCGTCTGAGGTGATTCACTTCATTTTGTTTCTATTGTTCCTGTTGCACCAGTTTTGGTTCCAATTAAATAATCCTGCTGAGCAGCATTCAGCTTCCGTTCAACTTATATTCTGTCGTTTCGCGTTTGCAATCATTCAAAATTTCTTTTAAAACGATTTGCTGGATGATCTGATTTTGTGTGCACTTTAAAACGATCATTTGCATGATATGGTAACAAAAATTATCAAACACGTTACGTATTTAGTTGTTTGACTATTGTTCGAATCAACACGTTCTAGGTATCTGATAAACGTTGATTATTTCAAAGCATACGGACCAATCTTTTTCTACACCGGCAATGAAGGCAGTATTGATGGATTTGCTACCAATACGGTGGGCATTCACATGTTCATTTATGATGCTCTTACCTCCAACTTATGGAATCTTATTAATTGGATAAATTTTTGATGAAAGGAAACAGGTATTCTGTTGTTCGAAAATCGAGAAAAATGGTGAAATCAATTATTTTTTCAGGGTTTTATGTGGGATATCGCCGCTGAGTTCAGTGCTGCGATTGTGTTTGCTGAACATCGATTCTATGGTAAAACACAACCGTTTGGTAACGAAAGTTATGCGAATGTCAACAATTTGGGATATTTGTCCTCGGAACAGGCGTTAGCCGATTTCGCGCAGATTATTCGTTTCCTTCGTAATGAAGTGCGTACTCTCTCAGAAATATTCTCATTTCGATCGCATTTCTCATTGCTTTTTTCATTCTTTTATTAGTGTATCAGCACATTCAACAAAATTTTACATGATTCCTTCATTGCGCACTGAGAATCGACTGTTTGATGCACGAAACAAGTGTTTTAATTCAACAATTAGCAATTGTAGAGACTTGAAAACGCACACAATTCTACCGTAATCGCATTCGGTGGATCGTACGGTGGAATGTTGGCTGCATGGATCAGAATCAAATATCCTCATCTTGTTGAAGGGTAGCCTACCTTATCATTTTATGTTTGATTATCTTTTAACCCCCAAAATTTGCTTAGTAAGTCACTAATTCTTCTGCTTCGATGCTGGATGTATGACACAAGGCGATCATAAAGGACTATTATATCAAAAATTGTGAACGAAAAATGTACTGCTTTGATTTAACATTAGAATTTTCATAAAATCACTGTCACTGTTAAAACTCGCTAAATGAACGCAGAATTCATTGAATTTCATAGTCTTCCAAGTCGGTTTATTTATTTGTTCTTCTTGAACACTTTTTAGGACATGTCATTAAGGTGATTCAATGGTGATTGAGCGATTTCGAACGATCTGTTGAGCAAACTCATTGCGGTGATCGTAAACTTATTGATGTGTTCGATTGTTGAAGAAATCATAAACCTTGATTATTTCGATTAAGTGAAGCGAGCATGATACCTATCATCAAATTTCAGCTCAATAGCAGCAAGCGCTCCTGTATTCTGGTTCCCTGAAACGACTGTGCCTGAAGATGTCTTCGATCATATCGTTCAGAGATCATTTGTGAATGCTGGCTGCAAAGCGGACAGTATTTTGGCCGCATGGAATGCTCTTGAACAGCTTTCTAAATCAGGTTTCTGCGATTTATTTTTCCATTCCTATGGTATTTTTTCATTCAATATCCCTTGCTTCCTTGTGAATCACACGCTCTTTTACAATCCTGTCACAAGTTCATAACCCTTTCATACATCCATTTTCATTAACCAACAAATCGCATACTTCAGACCGCGGTCGTTCATATTTGAACAAGCTTTTCAAATTGGAGGAAAGATCGTATCTTCTAAAATCAGAAGATGTATACTTTTTGAAACAATTCATTCGTGAATCATTTGAATCGATGGCTATGGTCAATTATCCGTATCCCAGCGACTTCCTCGCCCCTCTACCTGGATGGCCAGTCAAGGTAAGCTCAATTCGGTAGCATTCTGTGACAGTCTGTAGCAATTTTTTATGGAGCCATGAATGTTGCCGTATTGTTTATTTGCTCAAGTATCAACAATCAAGATTAACTTAAACCAATCTGCAAATATATTGTATCGAAGCGTCACTGCTAAGCGAACATATCGCTTAGCAGTGACGCGAAGAAAAAAAAAGATGTTTTCATGCGAGTATTCATTGCGTATACTGTTCTTTAAAGGTTGCATGTGGATTTTTCAACTCTTCCCTAGGGAAAAGTGCCGAAGAGCATGCATTCGATATGTACTCGATGGTGAATTTATACTATAACTTTACTGGCCAAAAGGAAACTCTCTGCGTTAATGCGGCCGTTTGTGATGATTCTGCATATGGCGCACTGGGCGATCCACTAGGATGGCCGTGGCAGGTAAGGGAAACATTTTGAATTCTCTTCAAAAGGTCACCTGAGACCTGGAAAACAGTTGACACCATTCATGATCGCTTTTCAGGCGTGCACTGAAATGATAATGCAGCAGTGTGGAAGTGGACCACCGAATGATTTCTTTTGGAATGATTGTCCGTTCACAATGCAAGGTTCAACACATTACAATAAACTTTCATCTAATAATACATCTGTAGTTTTATTCACATTGATTTCTCACATATAATATATCTGATCGTTAGAATGACTCAGTCAGTTAATAATTTAGTAAAATCTAAAGACAGCGAAAGCCCTAATGAAGGAAAAGCTGGCATTGAAGACATCCGAAATATTGCCGATAGCGTTTAAGAGCAAACAGATAATCAATTCAGTTCAGGTGTGATCGCTGGATGTGAGAGTTGGTTCGGCAAAATTGGATATACTAAGCAACTGACGAGACCTGACTGGGCCATACTTAATTATGGTGATCATTATCCAACAGCGACCAATATTGTTTTCAGGTGAGCTCATTTCCTTCCTGTACCCATTTTTTGCGTTAGAACTCCTCTTCAGGAGCTCAACAATTTCCCATCGTACAGTCGTTTACCAAGTAATTCTGTTCACTGCGTGCAATAAATAAATCGTATATTGCTAATAAATCAGATGTATTCAGTTCTGCCTACAAATAATTAAATGTAAACTTCATAAGACTTTTATCATGCTGTCAACGATAAATCCATTTGCAGCAATGGTTACTTGGATCCTTGGTCGGGTGGTGGTTGGTCTCTGCAACCAAAAACCAGCGGTTCTCTTGTCAGTATCATTATTGAGGTGAGTGGTCTTTAATCACGCTATCAGCCTATCAGTAATATCTTCGGCTTATATTTCAGTCACTGCCCATTCTATCGTTTTGGATTATCGTTAAAAGTAAACATCGTAAGAGGCTAATGTTTGATCAGTAGGAAACTGTGCGTTTCTTTCTGAACACTGATAATAGAGATTTTTTGACATCTAGCTAGGCACTCTTGTTTACTTTAGGTGTGTTCTATTGCTGCCTTAATCTTTTGATTTCTAACTTTTTTTCAGCTGAAAATTTTTTTGAAGTGCGGTAGTTTGTGAATGTGTGTTGTAGTTAAACGATACACAAAAGAAATTGTTTAATTTTAAAGGATGGTGCACATCATTACGATCTCCGTGGATCACATCCCAAAGATACAGATGCGGTCAAAGAAGCACGTAACTTAGAACGTACATACATCAGAAAATGGATACACGATGCCGAGAAACGTTTTAGACGTATGAATGAACATCAGCGATACACTACAAAATTATTCGGTATTTTTCTCGCCAATCCGCATAAATCTCCTCAGCTTTATTGCACTCTTGTCAAATCCGGCCAAAAATCAATTGGTCATCATGCAAAAGTTTCTCGTCCTCAAATTGCGATTCACGTCTTTTACGTGCTTCACAACAATCATAATGTGCAAAAAAGCATGCATCTTTTCATTTCGTGGTATCATTTACCAATGAATGTCAGCTCATTTGTCCATAATGCGTACCACTCCCTTTCAATGCCAACCCAACTGCAATCATGAAAAAATACGAATATTAGTAGCAGGAACGTAATCCATATGGAATAAAAAACCGGACGCAATGAACACCAGAATCAGTTCTGTCAATTATATCATTTGAAGATTATTTCATTTTGATGTTCAGATTCATCACTGATCCACTCCTTTTAACAAGGCTACTTAACTGCAATAATAAAGTAGCAAGAGAATTGTCTGAAACAATGGTTAAATTAAATGAATGCCATTAACGAAATACCCTGAATCGTTGTAATTATCAGTCATATTTATTCTCTTTAAATTTACCACTTTTAGAAGATTTCAACAAAGTACACAAGCCGATTCGTCGCGGGAAGAATCTTCGTACCAATAAAGTGACGATGTAATCGAATGTCTCAGTTGTGTTCGCTTAGCTCCGTTCGTCAACGACACTGAAGCATATCTGAAGCAATGCATTTCAGCAGAGAAACGCATCGTTTTTATGCAGTTTTCATATTCAGCACTTCATTATCACAGCTATCACTGAATAATTTTCTCACATTTACTTTTTTCGGTGTTATCCTACAAGGTAACATGACAACATGATGTCACATTGTCACTTTTATGTTTTCTGTTGAATTGAATAAAGATTCTGTCAAATATTCGTTTACTTATGTTAGAAGTAATAGCACCAATATAGCGACACTTTCCTATTGCTCACGTTGTTCGGTAAATGTCGATTCGACAATCGTTCTTACGCATCAAAATTCCTTTGTATTCAGACAGCTAAAACGAGTGGATTCAACGACATATCACATAATCATTACTGAAGAACACAATGCCATAACAATTCATATTCCATTGCATAATTTAACAATTCATGATATCTATCTATTTGGGCAAAATTTCTATTTTTAAACCATACATTTTTGATGCGATGTCGATGTGTTCAGTGGTGTACAGTCGTTCGTTGATCGTATTATGGTTGTTGAGATTTATTACGTATTGACTTTGAAGGTAACGTATCACTACAAAAGTGCACTTGCAGTTCAAGTGCTGTGCACACTATGCAAACACTTATTAAACATTAGGTGCATACCTGAAAAATAAATCCTCGAATGCATTAGGACTATTTCATCATTCTGATGATATCAGTGGAGAAATATGCAGTTTGTTATCACAAAGCTTCCGCAATGCATGGACATGGAATGTGAAGTAGTTACTTACTAACAACAAAGCAAACAGTTCGGTAATTTTCTTCCTACAAATTCACGTCACAGACCATATCCTACTAAGCAGTGTCAACATTGTGATGAGTTCACCGGCTTTTTGAGTAATTTTTTCCCAAGGAGAGCAGTACAGATTCTTAGGTATATAATCTATTACTACTATCGCAAAATCACTTTTGCAACGGGATTCATGAAAGAATTAAAAAGTTAGCAATTGTGATCGAATTCAAAACGTTGGGGAAATTAAACCCTATTATAGTCGTGTCAAAAATCGATTCAACCTTTCTTTCGATGTTTACCTTTCTGCTCAATTACTGAGACAAGTGAATGCTGAAAGGAGCAAAGAACCTCGCTTTTTACAGTGCATATAACTTTTGATCAGTGGAAGGATTAACTCTTGATTCTCTGTGCAAGCTTCACTGGATTCTTTTCTGGTTATCATTTTTTTTTTGGAAATATAGAGGACTGCAGCTAATACTCCAACGTATCAAATCTTATCATCAAACAACTTTGCTCTCAACTGAAATAACAATTGAAATCATTGCTCCATTTTTGATTCCTTCTAACTGGCATATCTTTGTGTGTTATCGACAGCTGAAATTGAATAATCGTAGTGGTTCGTTAAAATGTCAAATAATACGTTCCAAGAATTAGTTTTGTTTGTCAGTGCCATCAAATGTGGTACAGATTAGAATATTTCTATTGATAACGGCTTAAAATGGTGCAACAGTTCATATTAACTCATATTTTGCATTCCCTCACGATGTGAAAAGTACCTATTAATGTATTTCACTCTAATTTTGCTCACCCAAATGGTCCTCACATTAAATTGCCTTCATATGCAATTTCATGTTCACACTGAATGCATTGCAGTTGTTCACTTTTAGTTTTACGCAGGACAACATACCATAATGAGACCATCTTAATGTCACCTCCTTATAACTATCAATTACCAGAACTCTCTTCTTCTCCTCCAATTCATTAATGTTACGTTTCGAACTGCTAATTCATGTGCTCATCATATTCATCAAAGCCCTAGTGAAATGTTCCGTATTGATCAATTATAAACTCGCATAATTGTAAATAACATTCACAAAACTGATTCGGATCATATTTTAAAAACAAATGAAATCGCTACTTAAACGCGCAGTTATCATTAATGGTTCATTTCTGCTCAGCACTGAGGCATCGAGAACAGCGATTATCTCATTGTCAATAAGCTAATAACTGCATATGAAGCCTGCGCGTAAAAATGTGAAGACACAGTCTCATTCGGACGAGTTTACATTACTTCAGTCTCAAACGGTCCGATTCGAGTGAACTTACATTATTTCATTATTGATGAGATACAATAATTGAGATTTGAATATTCTTAAGGATGATTCCATCGGTGCGATGCCTCTGCATTTGTGTACTTCTGATGATGTCCACAGTTGGCATCTGTTCGGCAAAACAACATTTTCGACAAGCAGTTGATCCCATCACATTAATCAGTCGAGCTACACCGCAGGCCGAAACCAGTCATTATTCATGGACGACAGCCTATTATGAAGTACCTGTTGATAATTTCGCATACACTTCTGACCGAACTTACCCAATGAAGTGAGCTCTGAATCAAAATCTACTTCAACATTTGCTCAGTATGGAGTTACTCATCCTCTTAGAAGCCCATTAATAAATGTACATTGTTTTCATCTGCACTCGCTTGCTTCGAATGAAAATAAAATGACTTCAGGTATTTGTACAACCTGACCTATTATGAGCAGGGAGGACCGATATTTTTTTACACAGGCAATGAGGGCACAATAGAAGGATTCGCTGAGAATACGGCTAGTTGTTGTCATTTTTTGTTATCATTGGCTGGTGACCGGGTGCAAACTCAATCACCATTCTGCTTTTTAATAGAATGTTCGCACCTTTGAATCAATTATACTGCAATTGAAGGGAATAATGTGGGATCTGGCGAAGCAATTCAAAGCGGCGATTGTTTTCGCTGAACATCGTTACTACGGTACATCGATGCCATTTGGCAATTTGAGCTATACGGTGAGACCGCTTCATTAAACGTTCTGTGAATATGTTATTCCCATTGGATAAGAAAATGCTAACTTGAAGAAGCATAATAACAAGTTGATACTATTCATAACTTGATACTATTCATATGAAGAACAAGTTGACAGGATATGTGCTATAACACTCACTTATTTCAGAACGTCAAATATCTCGGTTATCTGGCTTCTACACAAGCTCTTGCTGACTACGCGAAATTAATTCCATACCTCAAAGAGTATGTTATCCATTGTCCTCCAGACACTCCGGTGATCTCTTTCGGTGGATCCTATGGAGGGATGCTAAGTGCCTGGTTTCGAATGAAATATCCTCATATTATTACCGGGTAGGTGATTCATCACATTAGTGTTTTTCCATTCAGTCGAATACAGCACTTACAGATTGTTGGAACTTTATTAGGATGGAGATGAATAATTAATAAATCTGTCGGTATATATTCCAATAATGTTTTGGAGCTACGAATTTTAGTGATATAAAACTGATTTTAAGATCAGCAACATGATACATTATAGAGCATGGGCCTCATCCGCACCGTTGATGTACTTCCCGGGTGGTGGTGTTGATCCGGGTGCTTTTGAACATAAGGTGAAGGAGGATTTCTTGAACGCTGGATGCAACGAAAGAACAATCACGAATGGACTTGCCGCGATAATGTCACTTTCAAAAACAGGTTTGTTGTCTTCAAATGAGGACGTTGCTGGAAGATATTCCTGATTAAAACTATTTAGCGATTCTACATTTATTTCATCCGACAAAAAAATTTCAGCAGGTGGACGTCAATATTTGAATAATCTGTTTCACATTGAAAAAAAATCATTGCTGGCCAAACCTGATGATGGTTGGTATCTGATTGGATGGATTAATGAGGCTATGGATTACATGGCTATGGTTGACTATCCGTATCCATCCAATTTCCTCGAACCTCTTCCTGGATGGCCAATTAATGTAAGTACATTTCTCGAAGCCGTCCGAAAATTAGCCGAGTGAGCAAAATAGAGCAAGCAGTTTGCCTGAAATCGTCCCAAATAATCAGCCTTATTAAAAAGTTCACCAGCAATCCCTATTGCTCCTTATCTCAAAGTTATCCACTTCCAACGTGCGTCCACAATTGAATGACATGATAGTCGTGGAAGAGCAAAATGATAAGAATAAAGAATGGGAATCACTTTGAAAATGACTATTGTTTCAGTACGTTTGCAAGAAATTCGCTGCAAAGGAAGTGACTGATGAGAAGAAAGCGGCCAAAGTCATGTATGAATTATCCAACGTTTACTACAATTTCACAGGTGACATGATGACGAGTTGTGTTAATTATGATAAATGTGGAGATACTGCAATGGCGAATCTTGGATCAGCACTCGGATGGCCTTGGCAGGTTGGTTGAGACGGTTATATTGATACTCACAGAGTGACCGTACTAGAATGTGTTAAAGTGCGCTGAAATTAATGCATAATTCAAAAGCTTTCAATACGTGCGTGCATGTTAAAGTTCAGTTCAAAGCAAGAAGTCTTCTCGTTGTTGTGAACTAAACAGAGATATGCATACAACGGAATATATCGGGTTCAGTGCGCGTCGTCACCAATGAATATCACCTATTTACAGACTTGTACCGAGTTGGTGATTGCGATGTGCTCTGAAGGACCACCGAATGACTTCTTCTCGGATGATTGTAAAGCGGAAGGTGGTCCAGTGAATGGTCAATACGCCTTCTGCAATGATGAATTCGGGTTAATGGGATGGTACGATGGATTCCTCCATCCAGATTCAGTAAAAATTGAATACGGTTTCAATTTTGCTGCTGCGAGCAATATTGTGTTCACGTACGTTACTGGCGCTCAACTACAGTTGCATTATCACTAATTTGTTTTAGTTATTTCTTAGTTTGACGCTCTTTCCGTCTTCCATCGCAAACGGTTACCACTCATTGCAACAAAATGATATTTGCATGATTTTACGGTTGCATTATTTCTTGAAAGTTTAATTTCTTCCAAAACGTTAGGCATCTCTTCGAGCGTCCGTCATGATATAATTCCCGAACTTACACATTTTCACTGACTTACGCGAAATGCAAGCAATTTTTTTACATTTCGATGAATCAATCGCCTTCGCCTAATGCTTTCTCTAGAAGAACCAAGATTTAGTACCTGACGATGTAAATTCTGAAGATAATTTGTTGCCCGAATGACCAGCGTTTCTTTCAGAAATGGTGATGTTGACCCATGGTCTCCTGGTGGTGTTTATAAAACGGCTCCAGGCATCGCAGAGGCTGCTGAGAATGGTGTGTATACTTTCCTAATCGCTGGTTCAGCACATCATCTCGATCTGAGACAACCGAACTCGTGTGATCCACCACCAGTCAGGAATGCTCGTTATCAGGTAGATTCTTGCGTATTTCTGATCCATAACACACAGAATTAGCATCAGCATTTTAGACGTTGTTGTTGAGTCTTTACCTTATATTGTAATCACTGCTCACCAGCAAAATTGGCAACAGCCCCATCGCTAATTTATGACGTTTTCGTGGCCCGTTCTCAAATTCCACAAACATTCCACGTTGTATATCCGTATGTACATTCCAGCAAGAGTCATTCTCTAAGTTAGTTTTCTATTTTCTACCTTCCACGGAGCTCGAATCCTCTTCCGTGCGTTCTTTTCGTGCCTGTCTAGTGCTTTCCCAGAGCGTAGAAGACGATACATTTTGCTTTAAAATGTTGAATGAATTCCCCGACAATGTCTCTGAATTTAGATAGTGAAAATAATGGAATGTTGGGTCAATCCAAAGTCATGTCCGACGATGCCTGTAGCGACTGAATTGCCACCGCTTGGTCCTGAGCATTCAGAGAACTGTCACTCGATCATTAATGGATTTCCATGGGGACAAGGCGTACGTTGGATATCTTTTATAAAATTTCTTTGTTTCAATTAAAACGCTTGGAGAGTTGAGGTTTTAATTTAAGAAAGCATTCATGTCACCAGTTTATTTCAGGGTCATTCTAATCCTAAAAATTTCCTCTACTGAAAAACATCATGTAGCCACAATATAAGTCCTAAGCGCGAATAAGAATATTTTAATTGGTTAACAAAAGACAACTAGCATAATGTCGGGGCAACTTAGCATAAGACATTTGAAGAGCATTGTCACATTTAAAATGTTATTATAATTGTACCTGCAATGAAACACTATTTCCATTTATTTCGTTTTTCATGAATTAATATCATAGACGTTAGTTGCCGAATAATAAATCGATCGAAATCTCAGGGTTCTGGAGGTAGTTCGACACCTGAACAACCCCGACCACCACCCCGAACAACCCCGACCACCACCCCCGAACAACCCCCGACCACCACCACCCCGAACAACCCCCGACCACCACCACCGAACAAGCAACAACGAAAGCTGCACCGCCTACTCATTTACTTGACACCTTCACCATTCTCGCCCTATCAGCAGTGCTGTTCGTATTCAGAACGCTATGAGAGGATCAAATCAACCGTCTCCTTCAATAACAACTAAATATCGATGCTATTCGATACCTTAAATAACGCTTGAATATGAGTTCTGTTTCTATCTGAATGCTATCGCTGTCACGACCAATTAATTGATTTCAACAATAATTATTTGATAGAGTCAGCTCTCTTGTCGTTCTTCTACTGTCATCTTCTACTTGTCTTACCATATTTCCCAATAAATTCTTTCCATAATAAATGATGTGAAATGTGGTTGATGCTCACTCCGATGATTATTACACATTTGTGATTACTTTGAATCAGTGAAGCGCCAGAATATCTCGAGTCATCTATGGATGACTCGTGATATTCTATCTCAATTTAACGGTTTAATTCAATAAAGCTGACTTGTTTTTAGATGTGCAATAATCAGAGTATCTTTTGGAATTAAAACCTAGATATTCTGGCGCTCAACTGATTTAAAGGCCAGTTCGCTGAATCTGAGCAAAATTTTTAGAAATTTTGTTCAAGATCTCTTATTGGGGTTTCATTGTCTGTATCTACTGATCTCATGAACACATCTTTCATTTGTTGCGTTTTGTCCCATTCCGTGTACGATACTTCCTCTCCGTTGTGCATTTCCTCCAGATGCAGCATTTCCTATAATGAGTGCTTTACTTAGTTACTCCTATCAAAGGCATTAGACAATGTTTTTCGATAAATTCTTTGGTGACTGTTCTCTGCACAAGTAAAATGATCCCTGGAATGTTTCCTTGGAAGATGAATGAGCAAACTACCAAAATATGAACCCGCCAATTTGCTCACCTTCCTCCTGTAAGCGGTTTCCTTCACATTGATAGACTTCATCAGTCTTTTTTTACTGTTACCACATTCAAGGCTAAGACAACATGAACACCTTGCCTTAAACCAGTTGACGCAAACCATTCCTCGAATACGACAATTCCCGATTGCCCATGTTGCTTGGTAAATGTCGATTTGAGATCATTCCTAGCGTCAAATTTCCTTTGCATTCAATCGACTGGAGCAGATTCAACGATGTATCACGTAATCATTTGCCGAGAAAAATTCCGGCATAGTTCAACAATTCCTGTTACCTATCTATTTGCTCGTTATCTTTATTTTGGAACTACATATTTTTGATGTTGTTGTCGATGTGTTCATTGATGTGCAATGGTTCGTTGATCACATTATGGCCATTTAGAATAATTAGGCATTAACGTTGAAGGTAACATCATCAGAACAGTGCATTTGCAGTTATGAATGGTGCACGTAGTATGCATTTTTAAAACCATAAATAACATGTACGTAACAGACCAGTTGCATCTCTAAAAAGTAAATTTCCGAATGCATTTTGCTGGTGCTCGAATTGAAAGAGTGGCTGATTAGGACGGTTTTATCGTTGTGATGATATCAGTGAGTGACTGCGTATGTGGTTATCACAAAGTGTGAGCAATCTAAATCACAGAATGTGCAAACTGTTTGGAAATATTCTTCTCACGCACTCAATCTCAGACCGTTTCTTAATAAGCAGTTTCAATATTGCGATCAGTTAATCGGCCGTATGAATGTTTTTTTAGCAGGAGAACAGTACGAATTTGTTGGTGTGTGTAGCGATTTGCACACTCTTGGTTGTCCAATCGTTTCAATCTCAAACTTGGGTAATTAAACCATACAAATCATCTATCATAGCAAAATCAAATTATCATCACGTAGCAAAATCAAAGCATCAGATCAATCAAATAGCAAAATCATATTTTCGATAGTAACAAGTCATTGAACAAATCAAATCTTTCAAAATCACTTCACGACACACAGTCGTGGCAATTACGCTTCTGTAATTTCTTGTCATAACATCGTGAATAATTTGAATAGATCAACAGTCCAAGTTCTCGCTTTAATAATTGTCCAGTTTTGGGTAACTAAACCGTTCTTAAATAATGATAACCATAAGGATTAATCATTCGAACATAACAAATGACTAGTAATCCGATAAACTAGAGTTGAATCACTGAAAGTATTTCGCGTATTAATGGAGCATCGATAAACAGCTAATGGTTAATAACATTTCCAGAAGATTACGAAATGTTACAATGAACATTAAAATTAAAGCTACAAGAGACCTTCTGATGACAAAAGTGATCAAACTGCTTTACAATAACACTTTCATGTTAATCGCAAAGAAGAAACACATAAAGAAATTGTGTTGTGGTGCGAAGCATCCGTAGATTGCGATTATGATTATAGTATGAAATTCAAAAGACAAAACAACAATGTTTCATAAATTCTTCTGTTAGCTTATGTTTCGATCCCTTTCTTATCATATTGGTTATCTCACCTTTCGCATTGTCCACTAAGACTTTCATGGGATCGTCTGAGTTTCACGAATCACTACTTTAAATTCTTTTCGTGATTCACCAATCGTGACACTCCGCCCGAAATTGAAAATAATTTGAAGAAATTAAGCATACATTCAACAAATAATATGATGTGTGAATAACACGAAATACATAAGATGTTTTCTAATACCTGAAATACAAGACTTAACGTAAAATTATCAATTTTCACGTACGATTAGTAGTTAGTTTATGAATCATTACTTTATATTATTCTCGCGATTCGATAATCGCGACAGTGTGTACGCTATTGTTCTTATTGCAAAATCACATGTTGCAGTAAGATTCATGATTGAATTGAAAATTTTGCAAATATAATCAAATTCAGAGCATCGTGAAAATTAGAGCCTAATATGGCAGCGTCAGAAACCGATTCAAGGTTTTTTCGACAGATGCGTTGTTTACTTTTCTGCTCAATTACCAAGGCAAGTGAATGCTGAAATGATCAAAGAACCTCGCTTTTTACAGTGTGTATGACTTTATATCACTGGAAGGATTAACTCTTGATTTTCCATGCCACCTTCATTGGATTCATTTTTGGTTATTCTTAGGTAAACAAAGGACTGCTGCTAATCCTCCAGCGCATTAAAACTTATCATGGGAGAATTTTGTTCCCAAGTGAAGTAGGAACTGAAATCATTGCTCCATTTTTGCTTTCTTCCTACTGGCACATCATTGTGTGTTATCGACAGCTGAAGTTGAATGATCGTAGTGGTTCGTTAAAATGTCGAATGATACGTTCCAAGAATTAGTTTTGTTCGTCAATGCTATCAGATGTGGTACAGATAAGAATATCACTATTGCTAATGGTTTAAAATGGTGATACAGCTCATTTTATTTCAGATTTTGTATTAGTTCGCATCATAAAAAGTACCTATTTATGCATTTCGCTCTAATTTTGCTCACCCAAATGGTCCTCACATTAAAGTGCCTTCATATGCAATCGAATGACCACACACCATAATGGGACCCTCAACTCCTTGTTTCCATCTCCTTTCTTTACCTAAAATTCTATAGTGTTACGTTTCGAACTGCTAAATCATCAGATTTTTGTGATTATCAGAAGCAACCGTGAAATGTTTCGTGGTGCTCAATTAATAACTCGTATGGTTGTAAATAACATTCACAAAACTGATTCGGATTACATTTTACAATCAAATGAAATCGCTGCCAAATGCTGACTTATCATGAATCCTTCATTTTTGCTTACAATTAGCAATAAAGGCATGAGAACAGCGACTATCTCAATAAGCTCATGCTTGCACATGAAAGCAAGACGTCTGGCTGCTAAAATTGAACGGTTTTCTTTGGATACATTTATAGTGTTCGTCTATTGACTAGTTACAGTGATTGTGGCATGAATTTTCTTAAGGATGATTCCATCAGCGCGATGCCTTTACCTTTGCGCACTTCTGATGATGTGCACGGTTAATGCCTGCTCGGCAAGGCGCTATTCTCGACAAGCAGCTGATCCCGTTACTTTAATCAATCGACTTACCCCTCAACCCAAAACTGGTGTTTACTCATGGAAGACAGCCTATTATGATGTACCTGTTGATAATTTCGCATACACTTCTAACCTAACTTACCCAATGAAGTAAGCTCTGAATCAAAATCTACTTCAAAATTTGCTCAGTATGAAGTCACTCATCCTCTTAGAAGGCCATTAATAAATGTACATTGTTTTCATCTGCACTCGCTTGGTTCGAATGAAAATAAAATGACTTCAGGTATTTGTACAACTTGACCTATTATGAAAAGGGAGGACCGATATTTTTCTACACAGGCAATGAGGGCACAATAGAAGGATTCGCTGAGAATACGGCTAGTTGTTGTCATTTTTTGTTATCATTGGCTGGTGACCGGGTGCAAACTCAATCACCATTCTGCTTTTTAATAGAATGTTCGCACTTTTGAATCAATTATACTGCAATTGAAGGGAATAATGTGGGATCTGGCGAAGCAATTCAAAGCGGCGATTGTTTTCGCTGAACATCGTTACTATGGTACATCGATGCCATTTGGCAATTTGAGCTATACGGTGAGACCGCTTCATTAAACGTTCTGTGAATATGTTATTCCCATTGGATAAGAAAATGCTAGCTTGAAGAAGCATGATAACAAGTTGATACTATTCATAACTTGATACTATTCATATGAAGAACAAGTTGACAGGATATGTGCTATAACACTCACTTATTTCAGAACGTCAAATATCTCGGTTATCTGGCTTCTACACAAGCTCTTGCTGACTACGCGAAACTAATTCCATATCTCAAAGAGAAAATTATTCATTGTTCTCCAGATACTCCGGTGATCTCTTTCGGTGGATCCTATGGAGGGATGCTAAGTGCTTGGTTCCGGATGAAATACCCTGATGTTGTTACCGGGTGTGTTATATGTTACTGTAATCGCTCATATGCCGTCAGAATTTGATCGAACTCATTTTCGATACAGTTTTTTCAATCACAAACATGAAGCAATATAAAGCATTGTCTACAAAATTAATGAGTTTGGTGACAAAAGTTGATTTTCAGAGCAGCCATATGATGCATTTTAGGGCGTGGGCCTCATCCGCACCGTTGATGTACTTCCCGGGTGGTGGTGTTGATCCGGGTGCTTTTGATCATAAGGTGAAGGAGGATTTCTTGAACGCTGGATGCAACGAAAGAACAATCACGAATGGATTTGCCGCGATAATGTCACTCTCAAAAACAGGTTTGTTGTCTTCAAGTGAGGACGTTGTTGGAAGATATTCCTGATTAAAACTATTCAGCGATTCTACATTTATTTCATCCGACAAAAAAATTTCAGCAGGTGGACGTCAATATTTGAATAATCTGTTTCACATTGAAAAAAAATCATTGCTGGCCAAACCTGATGATGGTTGGTATCTGATTGGATGGATCAATGAAGCTATAGTTTACATGGCTATGGTTGACTATCCGTATTCATCTAATTTCCTCGAACCTCTTCCTGGATGGCCAATTAATGTAAGTACGTTTCCCAAGCCGTCCGAAAATTAGCCGTGTGAGCAAAATAGAGCAAGCAGTTTGTCTGAAATCGTCCCAAATAATCAGCCTTATTAAAAAGTTCACCAGCAATCCCTATGGCTCCTTATCTCAAACTTATCCACTTCCAACGTGCGTCCACAATTGAATGACATGATAGTCGTGGAAGAGCAAAACGATAAGAATAAAGATTGGGAATCACTTTGAAAATGACTATTGTTTCAGTACGTTTGCAAGAAATTCGCTGCAAAAGAAGTGACTGATGAGAAGAAAGCGGCCAAAGTCATGTATGAAATATCCAACGTTTACTATAATTTCACGGGTGCCATGAAGACGAGTTGTGTTAATTATGATGAATGTGGAGATACTGCAATGGCGAATCTTGGATCAGCACTCGGATGGCCTTGGCAGGTTGGTTGAGACGGTTATATTGATACTCAAGAGTGACCGTACTAGAATGTGTTAAAGTGCGCTGAAATTAATGCATAGTTCAAAAGCTTTCAATACGTGCGTGCATGTTAAAGTTCAGTTCAAAGCAAGAAGTCTTCTCGTTGTTGTGAACTAAACAGAGATATGCATACAACGGAATATATCGGGTTCACTGCTCGTCGTCACCAATAAATATCACCGATTTACAGACTTGTACCGAGTTGGTGATTGCGATGTGCTCTGAAGGACCACCGAATGACTTCTTCTCGGATGATTGTAAAGCATATGGTGGTCCGGTGAATAGTCAGTACATGTTCTGCAATGGTGAATTCGGGTCGATGGGATGGAGCAATGGATTCCTCCATCCGGATTCCGTAAAAATTCAATACGGTTTCAATTTTGCTGCTGCGAGTAATATTGTGTTCACGTGCGTTATTGGCGCTCGATTACAGTTGCACAATCTCTTATAGTTATTTCTCAATTCAATGCTTATTCCCCCTTCTTTCGCAGTGGGTTACCAGTTATTGCATCAAATCAAAGCGATTTGCAACTTTTTTTCGAAAATAAGAAATATTACAGTTGCACCAACTTTTGAACATTTCATTAGTTTGTAAATAGTATTTGTGTTTTCGAGTGTCTCTAATGATGTCTTTCTCGAAATCATAGATTTTCCTCGACTTGCACAATATGCAATTATTTTTCTCTATTTTCCGTAGAATCGTCTTTGCCTTATGCATTCACTAGAAGAACCAATATCTAGCACCTGGTGGAAAAATTATTATTAAACTTTGCTGCGCTAAAGACTAGTGTTTCTTTCAGAAATGGTGATGTTGATCCATGGTCTCCTGGCGGTGTTTATGAAAGGGCTCCAGGGATCGCACATGCTACTAAGCATGGTGTGTATACTTTCCTAATCCCTGGTTCAGCACATCATCTCGATCTGAGACAACCAAACACCTGCGATCCACCACCAGTCAGGAATGCACGATTCCAGGTACTACCCATTGAAAATTCTCCTGTCTATTCGATTTTTCCATAATATTGATCAATTCGGGAGCCAAAGGGTGCGTTGTGTGGTTTAGGTATACGAACGGCCGTATTGTGCGATAAATCAGTAACGTGAGAACATCATTTTTATGCGTTTTATCTGCTTTTTTTAAAATCAAAATACACCTGAAGGACATCTTATTTGAGATAACGAATATAATTGACTGCTGGGTGAATCCGAAGAAATGTCCCAAGCCACCTGTAGCAACGAAACTGCCGCCACTTGGTGAACTGTCATCGAAAGATTGTAAACCTGAATACTTCGCATATCCTTGGGGCCAAAAGGTGAGCAGATTGAGCTTTTTCCCAAGAGTATGAAATCATATCGATTGATGGTATGCTGTCTTTTCACTACCCACTTCTAATGATCCTTTTGTGATCATCATGTTTCCTTTACTTCTTATGTTAGTATCCAACCGATGTGAGCAATGAGGACGTGCATTTCGTTCTCATTTTATTCTATTCCTCTGAATATTTGTTGCGATAATCAGTGTTTCTGAGGAAGAAATTAACGATTGAAATGTGAATGAATTTTATGATTTGGATGATTTCTCTTTCAGGCTGCTCAATGATCGCTGCCGTTGTCGCACTGTTCATCTTCAACAAACAATAATATCATCACAAATCGTCGTTTCCTTCAATAAGCTCGATGTTGTCTTCGTTATTATTGAGTAATAAAGTTATTTCACGAAATCACTTATCATTGCTTGTAATTATATCCCCTCGTTCATTTCCCTCATATATCCATCTTTCGGAAGATACTAAATGTGGCTGGAATATGACGACAAAAAATATCTAAAATAAGCTGCATGAAATCATGGTGCAATGTGGGTTTAACTTCTGAAATAGGTTCAATGTATTATGACCAGTAAGGTTCCTGTTCTGTGTAAGCCGTTCTGTTCATTTTTTTCATTCCTGTTCTATTCATCCAAACTGATCCAGCAAAAGTCTGGAATTTGGGGTATTAAAATGGAATGGAACAGTTTTAGTGACGGAACAGAAAAGCTACACAATTTTGGGGATGAGTTGCAGAGTTGAACAAAGCAGTTTAGACGATTGCACAGAACGGTTTCATTGTATCTTTGAGAAGGCGATGAACCCAGCTCTAAGAAAGTTGAAATATTGCTGACAAGTGGAAAACCAGAATGGACCACTTTAATGTAGAAAAATACAGCTCGACAGTATTCATGATTTACGCGCTTGCTTTCGGACTTCTGGGCAATGGGAATCTGATCTTCTAGAATGCGGCAGTTCACCACTGTAATATTCGTGCAACAAGAAAAGTCAGGTTATTTTCAAGCAAATGACTTCGCGAAGAAATTCGTTGCACCGTGGAGCAGGAGAACAATTTTTTATAGTTTTGCTCAAGTCGGATGGGTTAATTATGGTTGCGTATATGATCAGGTCGCCGCGAAAACTCCGCAGTTTCTTGGTGTAATCGAATTGGGAAAATTTTTTTCGGTATGGAAATCATACATGCTGATTGCATAAAATGCTGAAGTACAGAGTTTCAGGTGGTTTTTAATGACGTATTGTCCTGAAACTCTGTGTATAGTGCCTCTGTCATTTCATTTGCTCACTCTCTGAGTAATCGATCGGTATGCATTTCACCGTGGAAATTTGCTCGAACATCGTTTCCAAGTGATCTCTAAGCTCAGCTTTCCGCATTATAATTGACTCTTTTCTGCCATTTGACTGGTAAAAATTCAGAATTGCAAGGCAACCACCAAAACGCCTCATATATCCAGAAAAAATGACCCCACTTTCATCTCCGTTTGCTGTTAGATTTGGGTCTATTGGAATTTTTTAGTCTCAAAGAACCCCTGTTGAAAATTTGAACATAATATCATATTTATGTGCACTCGCTGCATCATAAATCAAACAATATGATTATAAAGCTTTATGATGAGCACATCAATCATTATCAGAATTGACTCCCTTTGAAAATGATAACACTGATAAAAAGTGTATTATAGTTTGCAATGATTCGATCACAGTACTGTTCGTATTTATTGCGCTGCTCAGTATCTTATCTCATTTCTCCTCATTGTTCAATGACAACCAGGCAAATCAAATTTTTCAGTCGAAAAATTTCATCGCTTCGTTCAATTTCGCCTGCAGTCCATTCCTCAATCGTATTCATTCAGTCCATTTGCTCATTGAACTAAGGGTGGTCTCGAAGAAAACATCCACTTTACAGCATTCAGAAGTGGTGATTCTTCCATGGTTTCAAACATACGTTGAATAATTTTCATAGCTGAACAAAATCTAGATTATCTGTCGAGTTACCTAGTTAGCAAGCTAAAAATGTCTACGTGCTTCATACCTTAAATTGTACGATTGTACTGAGTTAGAAATCGTAGCATTGCTCCAGTTTGTCCTTGTAGATGATGTCGTTTCCAGAGTGATACTACCTAAGGAGTTGTTTTTCACAATCGCTTTAATCATGTCTGAGTTTTTTGAAGGTTTCCGCAGTGATGATCACTTCAATGTGGGAACTTTGGTTAGGGGTATTTGTGGTCTACGTCGGATTTAGTTCAGCGCATCGTTCCGCATTTCCATTCGATCCTGTCGCAAAATCAGTACAACAAAATGATGTGAACGCAGCAGACCATCCATGGATAACAGATCATTTCGATGTTCCAATTGACAATTTTGCGTACACCAGCAATGCGACTTACTCAATGAGGTTGGTATGCATCATGCAGAATTATCATCTCACATCAGCGAAATGATTTTGTTCAAAATATGGAAATAATTATGAGACAATCAGTTAAAGACGAGCTGATATTGGTGAGACAGTGATATTTTAGCTCAAATGTGACCAATCATTTGATTTCCAGCCAACAGGAATTGCTTCATCGCACTTGGTTGCGATTGGACAACATGACTTGAACATGAATCGTTCAGCTTACATCGTACTCGATAACAAGGAGACTTAATTTTTGATGAACTTCAGATACTTGTATAATAATACGTACTATAAGAAAGGAGGACCGATATTTTTTTACGCTGGCAATGAAGGTGCTATCGAAGGATTTGCTATGAACACCGTAATTCTTTCGTTACTTTCAACAGCATTTAATGCTAACATTCAAAGAATGTTGTGGCTAAAAAATGTTGAATTAAAAGATGCTTCTGCTCTGAGCAGATGGCAAAATGTTAATCGCCATCGCACCATGTCTCCAGTTAAAGATGAAAGACAGTCGCGTTTCAAGTCTCAATCCCAATAGTTTCGAATTTTGACTAAACTCGTAATGTTATCAGCAATGCGATCATAATGTGAAAGTCAAGCGTCGTCACTGAAAAATTCGAACTCCCCTTTCATTAATATGAGTACGATTATAAGAGTGCATCCAGTAGATTAAAAAGCTGCATTTATTGAGGCATAAAAAAGATACTTAATGAAAACCATTCGATTAATTTCAGGGAATAATGTTCGATTTGGCTCCGCTATTTAATGCGTCCATCTTGTTCGCAGAACATCGTTACTACGGCGTTTCTCAACCGTTCGGTAATGAAAGCTATTCGGTATGGAGAAGTCGAAATCTGAAATTTTTTTTGCAATTATGAAATTTTTTCACAGTTTCTCAACTCTTAAGATTGAACCAAAGTGGTAATGAGAATTAAATTCCACTTTTACGGGAGAAGTTTCGTTCGCAAAAAATGATGGCTATCGCGTTCAATCATGAACAAGTTATAAAAGATTTCGATAAAAAGATCAACAAGTTATATAAAAGATCTGCGAAAATTTTGATGTGTCTACACATTTGACGAACACATCTGCTCAGTAATCACTCGGAATGTTGCTTCAGAACGTCACAAAGCTCGGCTTTCTTGCGTCAACACAAGCACTGGCTGATTATGCAAGATTTCTGCCCTACTACAAGGCGAATGTTCTGAAGGACACTGAGGCGCCGGTGATAGCTTTTGGAGGATCGTATGGCGGTATGCTTGCTGCATGGTTCCGAATCAAATACCCCCATATTATTGACGGGTAGTTGAAGAACTTACTTGATTCTTTCATCGAATAATTTTCATTCTTAAGATTGATCCTTTCAGGAACGATTAATCTCATGAAAATTACTGTCAATCATGATTATGCACTTAAATGATTATGAGTATAATCTGATATGACGAAATTTAGCGCATGGGCTGCTTCAGCACCAGTACTCTATTTCAAAGGTGGCAATGTTGATCCAGGAGCCTTTGACAAAGTCGTAACGAAGGATTTCGTTGATGCCGGGTGTGATCGTACAGTAATCGAAAAAGGATGGACGGCTATTAGAAAGCTTGCTAAGACTGGTTATAAAATCCGATACCCTTTCAAATATACTCTTTGCACTTAGTTCGATTAGCAACCGTTATTTTAATCCACACTCATTGAATTCTGAGATCAATGTAAATTGCTGATTCTACCCTGAATGAATTTATTCTCATAATTAGATTATCTTCCATTCACGAAGAATTGGACTAACTTTACGACATTCACCATTCCACAGCGAAAACTGTAATCATCATCGAGTTATCGTGAATGAAGCAGAACGCGCTCATATTCTGCAACCTTTCGTAGTCATCATTTAAGGATCGTCCCAATCAGTCGTTGATTTATTCACCGAGCATTTTTATCGTTAATTCATCGATCATCGCTAATCACTTTCAGAAGAGGGTCGTGCGTTTCTTAATGATGTGTTCCATGTTGAGGAGAAATCTAAGCTTCAAAATGAATCAAATGCCGAAGACCTGATTTATTTCATTCGCGAGGCGTTCGAGTATTTCGCAATGGTCGATTATCCGTACTCAACAAGTTTCCTGCAACCGTTACCTGGCTGGCCAGTTCAGGTGATTCGAATGATAACTCGGAAAGGTTCTTTGAGTTACTAACGCTGTACAAATCAACACAGCGGAAGTGACTGATTATGACTCTCTGCAACCCTCACAAATCGCAACGCAATTGATCGAGTGTTGTTCAACGTTGTATCACATTTGCTAGTTTACTGCGAACTATTAATCTCAAGGCTGCTTGCTTATCATTTGAGCGTCAACACTGTTTGCTCAAGCAGAAAGTTTTCCTTCAGGCGGCATGTAATCTTGTCAAAAAGCAGTACCCCAAACCACCAACAGAAGACAAAGAATTGGTAAAGTACCTGTATATTATCTCGAATCTTTATTATAACTCCACCGGACATGAGACAACGAACTGTGTCATTTCGAAAGTATGCGGTGATCCAGCCACTAACGGTCTCGGCTCTGATGCTCTTGGATGGCCGTGGCAAGTAAGTTGCTGCTTGAAAATATGCTAACACACTCCTTTAAGCCCTCTAGAGAAGTCGTTATCTGTCACAGCACTCTGATGCAATGTGTCGTTATCCCGTAATTAAATGAATTTGAATGATGCATAATTTTATGCGAAACAATTGAAACGTTCATCGTTCAAAGCACGTGCAGGAATAATAATCGCTTTGAAGATGATTTTTTCTGCAGTTGTTATGATATGATGAAACACCTCTGTGGTGGTGTTCTGTTTTGAAATGAATACCCAAACACTGTCCATTCTTGGACTGCCACCTTCTTCCTACAATATTCTGGGTATGCTCGCTAAGCCTGCTCACACTAACTGATGCGCATTACTCACACCATTGATGGAATTTACGGGTCGGCTTTCGACGTTCTTTCGACGTTACACCAACAAATGAGTGAATTATTGTATAGAGTTAATGGTGACCTGCCACAGTAACAAAGGGGTGAATGAGCGTACGGAGAAGCACTGCTCGATAAAACGGCTGAATCCTGAATCGATTAACTACATGATTCCATTTAGTCCTGTACCGAACTTGTGATGGAGATATGTGCAGAAGGTGGTAAAAATGACTTCTTCTGGGATGAATGTAAAGAGGCTGATGGTGTTCTCAATATGGTCAAGAGATTCTGTCTTAAAACGTTCAAGGATATTGGTTACACCGAAAAGTTTTTGTTCGAAAATGACGCTCCGATTGAATACGGTCTCGAATTTGCTGCTGCTAGCAATATCGTGTTTACGTAGGTTTCATTCTCCTCAATTATTACCCGCTTTTCTATAGGAGTTGTTTTTGATATCGAGACAGCAGCATGACAGAATTGATGTCTAAGAAATTTCAAGAACAAATGGGCATGTTGTCAAGCATGCTTCTCATGTATTGTTCATTTTATTTTCTCTCAACAGTTCACGATACGACTATAAGTCGTTTTCTATCAATTTCTCTTGTGCTGTTCGGGGATATCATCACATGAGATCGATTTTTACGCCGTATTTTCAAGCATGTGAACACGTGAAGGCACGCAACACATCCATGCACTCGAATCCTAATCGACGAGTGGAACATCTGGAGAAGCATAGCTATAATGCCTATAAAATCATTCAGGAATGGCAATCTAGATCCATGGTCCGTGGGCGGAGTATTCGAAGACACACCAGGCGTGAAAGAAGCCGCTAAGAATGGTGTGTACACGTTCTTCATCACTAATGGTGCACATCATCTGGATATAAGACAGCCGAACACCTGCGACCCAGAATCGGTCAAAAATGCTCGATTCCAGGTAAAAATTCATTGTCTTCTGAAATTATGGTTTGCCAAATTCTTATAAGATGGTCCAAGCAGGTTGCATAAGAAAGCGTACTAAATGAATACTGTTGAAGAGCAAAAATTTGGAAATGATCAAGTTATTTATTTAATGAGCAACTGCAAGTTCATGCCTCTTTGTTCATACCAATACCATCAATGGTTAGTGTAATAAACGAAGGTGGAGACTGATGAATTTATGAAATGATTGCGTTCCGTGTTACATCATCGATTTTCAGATTGTCCAAATAATTAAGTGCTGGATAGATCCTGATTGTGAGAACTTACCGTCGCCTAAGCCACTACCAACACAACCACCTCCGACTAAAGAGAAGTGTAAAGAGGTGATCAACGGATATCCGTGGGGACAGGCCTAATCTAATAACTAACAGAACTAATCTAAAATCTGCCCAAAATTATTCAAACTGATTTTCGTTGTCGTCTCTAGTGATCCGCACCCCGCAATATTTCCTTCCTTAATCATTCAGTAACACATTCCATTCTTATTTATTTCATTTGAGTAAAATAAAATTTTGGACTGAAAGAGGTTGACGGGTGGCTTACTAATTTCAAATGCAGTCAAAAAATTTTCTTCACACAAATGAATTCTAGTGTCGGTTAAATATGACCTTAAGATGCGCACATTTCCCATGCGAATTAATTGCTGAAACGCGATATTCATTTGCGAACTAAGTCGTGAACGTTTTCAAGATGACTCTTTATATCAAACGTAATCTCGAAGATACTCTTGATATAAAAATAATTTGTTCAGTATGCGTTTAGCTTTGTTCCCTTTGATGCTGACGATTGAATCGTAGCCGTAATACGTTGCTTCACCCGGCTGAGACTGGAATTATTTATGTAATCACTGATCATGCATCTATAAAAACAATTACCACTGATAAAACTGCAGAACGTTCCCAGCATTGTTGATAAATAACTAATTCTGCTGTAATATACAATGTTCATCCCACAAAGTACTTTTTTGTTCCAAATCAATATTCTTATACGTAGTCGACAAAGAATTAAGCCGGATTTTTTTGGGCATACATTTCAATTCATCAAGAGATTAATTCTGCTCAATCAATCCTTATCGCTATTTTTTTCATTATTTGAGTCATTGGGAATCTAATCATATCTAATAGAACATTGATTATGATCGAAGTTCTCCAATAATCACCTGTTCAATAACACTCAGTTGAATTTTGTAAAGGGCGTTAACGCCATTTAAATAAAGCTTGATCATTTTGATTTGCATCATTTTACAGTAGTCAATGGGAATGGGCTGATTAGTTGACCATAAATGACGAGATACTGTGTAGAGATCGAGAGTGTGCGATAAACAGAACGTTGACGTCGATACCTTGGAAACATTGCACCGCAATAAAAAATGTCGGGTGTTCGTCTGTAATAATCTTTAATTTCTGACTTCCAACGCTTGAATCACTTAATAAAGCGATCAAGACTGATGGGATGCAAAACAAACAGCTAAAACTGGTTTATTTTTCATGCAAGCGAACAGAAAGTTATAAAATCAGAATGAAAAATTGATTTCAAAAACCTGCAAACGCAAAAGGAACTCTTCAGTGTATTTTCATATATCCTGTTGATCTTCTACTCTTATAAATGGCTGCTTTTATTGTTATAACTGTGTCCAATGAACTGCAATCGCAAACATAGTAAAATCCGGCTTAATTCTTCGTCGTTTATCAGTTAAAGATAAATCTTGAAGTGTAAGTGACATCAAAAATCGCTTATCTAATTCAATAATTCGAAGAAAGTATGGTCAAGAAAAGACAACGATATCTGAAGTGAACTGAAAAAAATCATAATTGAAACTGAAGAAGATGAATAAATACGACAGTAAAAAATAAAGACAAATAAAACAGAATAAATGCGACAGTACACTCGACATAATCATGATGGAGGTCTCAGCAGCAGTTGTGAAAGGATCAAAATAAGTGATTACACTGAAAATGTGGATCAGGTTGCCCACACATGATTCAGGTGACAATGAGAAAAGGATTTAGGGGTGACTGGTTCGATGTTACAGTGAAAAACTGAAGATCTCTATAATTTGATTCATTCCGCTCCGGCTGAACTCGCTGACTTTGTTGCTAATAAAGCATCAACAAATCATTTTAGAAAAATTACACTAGGCCGAAAGAAATAGAGGTCAACAGTTACGTTAAAAGTTTCTGCCAATGCATCAGATTGAATAAAGTTGCCCATATGGTAGGAAAATCCACAAAATCAAGATGCTTTCAAGAATCAATTTAGACGAATTGCATGTAGCCAATGGAGTACGTGGATGAATACAGCGATTTTCAAGAAATGGTTTCATGAAAATTTTGTGTTAAGAATGAAGCATACTCCGATAGAGATGAATTTGCCGCAAAAACCTGCATAGGTAATGGATAGTTGATCTGCTCCTCTTGAAGCGGATAAAATCGCGACAAAGATGATGGCGAAATGGCAAATTTTCATCTACCAAACACATACTCAAGAATTGCTACGAGATATGGAACGTGTTCTCATAACGGTGGAAATCAGAACAGTAATCGAGCAAAATCTTCTGGTTCATTCGGCGGTACAATTATTTCGACGCAGATCATGTTAATTTCACCATATCAACAACTCTACCTTTCATTTCTATCAGGAGATTTTTTTGTCCCTTATCCACAGTTTCTGTTCCTTATCCAGGGAGCGTTGAATAAGATTCGGCGATATAAGATTCAATAATTTGGTAAGTGCTGTAAATTTGGGAACACTCCTGTATGATCATTTGCAAATAGACTTACCATTAGAATTTTAGAATAATGGTCAGGAATGGAAAAACAATGAATTTCTTTCTGCATTTCACAAATTGCCTATATTTTTTCTCCGTTTCGATCTCATTTCTTTCTGTTCTTTCATTGAAAATTTGTTATTGATATTGTGGTAATGATGTACTGAACAGTTTTTTTGGTGATTAGAACGTTTTTGAAATCAAACTCTCATCTCGATGTGAACGGAATGAAAACGTCTGATTCATTTACATAAGAAATAAACGGGTGTTAACAGCTAATTTTGCATCTCCTCAGTCTTAATCGCCTGATCAAGTGATTACACCGCTATAAGTCCAAAATTAAAGATTGAATAATCGGCGATGTAAGATTATCACAAACGACTACTCGAATTTTTTGCGATGTTTTAGAGCTGTTGACGTCAACGTTCTGGTTGACGAGCACTCTCTAAATCTGCCGAGTATCTCGTCATTTATGGTCAACTAATCAGCCCATTCCCATTGACTACTGTAAAATGATGCAAATCAAAATGATCAAGCTTTATTTAAATGGCGTTAACGCCCTTTACAAAATTCAACTGAGTGTTATTGAACAGGTGATTATTGGAGAATTTCGATCATAATCAATGTTCTATTAGATATGATTAGATTCCCAATGACTCAAATAATGAAAAAAATAGCGATAAGGAATGATTGAGCAGAATTAATCTCTTGATGAATTGAAATGTATGCCCAAAAAAATCCGGCTTAATTCTTCGTCGACTACGTATAAGAATGTTGATTTGGAACGTATAAGAATGAAAATTTGATTAGAAAAAAGAGTACTTTGTGGAATGAACATTGTATATTACAGCAGAATTAGTTATTTATCAACAATACTGGGAACGTTCGGCAGTTTTATCAGTGGTAATTGTTTTTATAGATGCATGATCAGTGATTACATAAATAATTCCAGTCTCAGCCGGGTGAAGCAACGTATTACGGCTACGATTCAATCGTCAGCATCAAAGGGAACAAAGCTAAACGCATACTGAACAAATCATTTTCATATCAAAAGTATCTTCGAGATTACAGTTCATATAAAGAGTCATCTTGAAAATATTCACGACTTAGTTCGCAAATGAATATCGTGTTTCAGCAACTGATGCATATCGGGCAATTGTGCATCTCAATGTCATAATTCGCTGACAATAGAATTCATTTGCATGAAAAAAATGATTTGGTTGCATTATCAAAGGCTTTGCCTTCAACAACGAAATGAACTAGTGGCGGACGTGTATATGGGGTTCTTTTCGCATGGAAGCAGCGAATTGTGAAGTAAAGATTCCTTTCGTAATCGAGAAGCTGTACCCAACTCGCGATTCCACGTTATTGCAATACGTGCATGCTTCTTTGACCGTATCCATGCATTGCATTTTTCATACATTATTTACAATGGTTGTAAATTTTTTCGACGATGTATATAATGGCCGTTCGGATATGAGAGGATTCGGATTTGACAGCTTCGGATAGGAAAAGATGTATTGTATCATGTGTTGCGTGTGAGGTAGTTGTTAGCAAGCATTGTCAAAATGCTTCTTTGGATTACATCATGAAGAAGAGAGGAGGGTTAGTAGAGCACTGAATGTTCGCAAGAGCAACAACATCGAATCATGCGCCTCCTCATACAAAAGTGCATAAAATATTTCAACAGTGCTTAAAATCATGCTGATTTTTTGAATGACACTAAGAAGTACAACGCAATAAATCAATGTTCAGTGATCTCAACAACGTCTGACGAATGATAAAACCACTGATAAATCTTTGGATTGTAGAGAAATTCATTTGTGCTGATAACAGCTTCTTGCTTTCATTCAAATTCAATGTTCATAGAGAACTTTATAGAATAATTTGCACGTCTCTATCGTCTTGTTTCGATGCTCGTTTTCATTTTGTTCGCATAGCTTCTTGTTGGGGATTGTAGTTACTGTTCAATCTCACACACAAATTACCTCGAAGTTTTAATGATTTCGTGTTGTTGATTATGGATATATTGAGAAAAAGTTTTGGAAAACTAAACCAGCGTGGCACTGTATGTTGATTAGATTTATACTGAAACCCAATGTATGGCTAACTCGTCCCTTTGAGAGAAACATATTGCGTGCGTTTGAAAAAAAGGCGACTGAACTGGCATGGAAATCTCGGCGGCTGGAAAAAAGTTAGTTTTTGTGACGCAACTGCTGGATAATGCTTCGAAACAATCCATTAGAGTCCCTAGCCTACAGTCAATTTGTGCAATGAGATTATGGACAATGAGCGAACGATGTTTATTCATAGTTTCTCAACGTGTTCGCAATCACATTTTGCATAAATCATTTTTGCGAGCAATTCCACCCTTGAACACATTCCTCTCAAACTCCACGAAGTTTTGATCCCGGCGACTCTTCACTCAACCAACTGCAATACGTCGATTAGTAATATTTTGTGCGTATCGTTGGTTCAATGTGTCACCATCGAATCTGCACATAATCTCCAATGCAGGAACGAGAATATCCTCAATGTGGAACATCATTGTCGCAGTATTCGCATTTTGTGCGATTGGTGATGCTGTCAGAGCCCATAGACCAGCACGTGATCCCGTCACACTCTCAGTCAAGGAATCCTCGAGTGAACCGACGTACTCATGGAAAACTGATTGGTTCGATGCACCAATTAATAATTTCGCATTCACCAATGCTGAAACATATAAAATGAAGTAAGTTATAGGGTTTCCTCACTGAATTTGACACTCTTGCATCGATTAAGACACCGCTGCAACCGAACTGATCTCTTCGGGAATCATTCAAAATATAATTGCCGTTTCAATCCTTTTTAATCCGTTCACATTGTTTTCTAACGATACCCATTTTTGGCTTTTTAGATGTGTGTGCATTTTGTGATGAGCAGTAAGATATCATATTTTGTGAACGCTAAACATCCTGAAAATGCGTTTCAGGATTGAAAAACACATGAGACTAGTTGCTTTCAACCTTTTTTCCCTTCGCACCTTGTCGAAAATTTTGACAGATCTTCGCACAATCTGCAACAATAGTTGAAATGTCCTCGCATCCCTCACAACATCCAATCTGCAGCCCTCATCCACTGCAGCTAAGGTTTGTACTGTAGATATGTACTTAACAATAGAAGGCGTCCTAGCCTTTCAAAAAGATTGGCGTTAAAGTCCATCCTCCCCTGCTTTCTACACGTAGAAGCATTCGCGCCTACATTAATGCATTTAAAACATTAATTAATCTCGCACCTCTTAGGAGAGCGAGCACCCTTGGTTGAAAAACCCGGCATGATTGCGATTGCTATAGAACTCGGTGCTCATCACGACTTGCACACACGTAAGCATCCGAAAAAACACAGATCATTGAAGAAATAACTTGAATAGGATGGAAAACGACACTTACACTTTGAACGGTTCGCGAAGTGACGAGACTGACTGCAGCGGTAATGTGTTTGACTGCAGCATTGTCGATATTAACAACAATATTCGGAATCATACCATTCAAAATCACCATTCGTGGCATGTTTAGAAGAGATTCAGACATTACCTTACTTCATACAACCGCTCTTCGAAGGATTCAATTTCAGATATCTGTACAATGATACATATTACAAGCCTGGTGGACCAATCTTTTTCTACACTGGTAATGAAGGAGCAATCGAGGGATTTGCTGAGAATGCGGTTCAGTTTCTTCATCTCATTTCTGCAATGAATTCCGACTGAACGAGAATTTTTATTGCAAAAAGCAATCTTTTGGTATTCCAAAATTGTTTTGTTGGGGATTTCGAATGGAAGTGACGCCATTCACTTGCAGGGAATAATGTTCGACTTGGCCATAAAATTCAACGCTGCGCTCCTGTTCGGCGAGCATCGCTATTATGGCGTTTCGATGCCGTTCGGCAACCTTAGTTATACGGTATGTGAAAAAACTTCCACTACAAATGAATGCACTCATTTCACACCTCAAAGATGTATGATCGAGCCAGCTGTAAGAAATGTCGCGGAAGCATCGACATTGTCTATCACTGGCATTGCTCTAAATGCTCTTTAGCGATGCACCGTAATCATGCGTATTGTTTAAGAATGTAACATATCTTGGATATATGACTACAACACAAGCACTGGCCGATTACGCAAAGCTAATACCGTACGCGAAGAAGAACGTCTTCCACTGTGATCCGAAAACGCCTGTAATCGCCTTCGGAGGTTCGTACGGTGGAATGCTCGCCGCGTGGTTCCGTATGAAATATCCTCATATCGTTGCCGGGTAAGTTTTCTGAAGATGTGCACTATTTGTTCCTGGAGTTTTGAATTGTTTTGTAAATTTTTGCAATAGCTACAGTTGGGTTTTATAGGAACTTTTACTTGTATAAATTGAGTGAGATTTTCTGAGAAAAAGAGTGAAAATGAATAACTGCAGGTCATGGGCTTCGTCCGCGCCTATGATGTATTTCAAAGGTGGTGGTGTTGATTGGGGAGCCTTCTACAAAGTGATTACTGATATATTCGAGCAGTCGGGCTGCAATAGGAACGCGATCGCTAAGGGATGGGATGCGATAATACGCGTAGGTCAAACCGGTATGTATGATTTCTCGGCTGCTTTGTTGAAAGTGGTTCAAGGATGAGTGCCGTACTATGAAAATTTTGTTTTAATTGAATATCGTCACCGTCACTTCATCATATTAGTTTCGAGTTGAATATTCAAATGGATAGAGATAAACGCAACTACCTGTCCAACGACCTGTCCATCTCAACGTTAACATGCACCCGTGCTCATACACACGACATTTATGCATCAGTGAAACAATTAGTTGAATTTCAGCTGATGGACTGACGTTTTTGAACAATTTGTTCCACATAGAAGAAAAATCGAAGTTGACTTCTGCTAATGATGACTGATGATTTGGTATCATTTGTGCGTGAAGCACTGGACTATATGGCGATGGTGAACTATCCCTATCCGAACAGTTTGCTTCAACCACTACCTGGATGGCCCGTTAAAGTTGGTTTGTTAAATTATTCTTTTCATTTTATATTCCACGTCTCCTTTCATGAATTCCTTACCGATCATGATGAGGTGAAATGGGGTTATTGCACCGATCGAACAAATATGAGGAACATGCGATATGAGACACGGAATTGAGATGAGAGGATGAATGCGCTGTCGACGACATGTGATGTTTGCTTCATTTCTGTTTCAGAAAACTTGTGAGATCGCGGGTAGTGAAGAGCCGAAGGATGACAAAGGACTGGTTCAATACATGTATAAAATTGCGAATTTTTATTACAACAACACTGGACAAAATCCACACTTCTGTGTTAAGTATGATGTTTGCGGAGACGTCGCTATTTCGCAACTCGGATCGCAGATGGGATGGCCGTGGCAGGTTTACGTTATCCATCGAATTCACTCTCTGTTCTCCTCTGTTCAGACTCAATAGCTCTGAGAGTATCAACATACCATTCAGTTTCGGCGAGACTGTTTACAGCTATTTCGTTTTTGCTTCATTCATCTATTCAACAGTACCTTTCTTTATCACGAAAATTCAATGTGTTCTGCAGTGTGTAGCTAAAAATGTTCCTTACTGAATCGTCAACGCATAGTTTTTTCTCTCCAGGAGTACGTATGCATTCCATTATTTATAAGTACCACATGCTTCTTCGTATTGTGATCAGCACTCAAAACAAGATTTGATCTTCCTTTCTGAAATACTTCTTATTACGTTATTTTTGTCTGGATTATGTTTCATAATTCTCATTATGTTGTTTTTGTCTGGATTCTGGAACAACTTCTGGATTCCGGTTTATTTATCTCACAACTTGTATGCTCTTGCCTCAGAATATTGGTGGTGCATTTCTGCTTGTTCTTAATGCTTTGTAAACGTTTAACAGTTTGACTGTTTTAGGAATGCACCGAATTGATAATTGAGATGTGTTCGAGGGACGGAAAGAACGATTTTTACTTTGATGACTGTAAGAAGTATGGAGGTCCGCTGAAGGCAGATTTGGATTTCTGTGCATACGAATTCACTAAGATCGGCTGGAATCCAACTTTTCTTTGGGAAACAGCGATACCGAATGAATATGGACTTAAATTTGGTGCTGCGAGCAATATCGTTTTCACGTACGTTTCCTCTGTGAATTTTTGAAATATAAATGTTTTTGAGCATAATGCTCATTTATTGAAAACTGATCAATTGTGCATAACGAACTATAGATTATTATTCAAGTAGACTCGGTAGATCCCTATATATTCTCGTAGATTCTTATATATCAAGCAGATTCAGGTGTTCAGGTAGATTCGGTTTATGAGGTGGAGTTTCTTTTGTAAGTCATCGTTCAGATTTATTCGAAAATCAGGTACGCAAAAAATCAGGTACGAAGATCAGGTATGCAAAATCATCTCGTTTGATTAATATTATCGATATTAGGAATGGTGGCTTCGATCCGTGGTCAGCTGGCGGAGTGTATGCGAATACAAGTGGCATTAAGAAGGCATCGAAGAACGGCGTTTACACGTTCTTCATTCCGGGATCAGCACATCATCTCGACTTGAGACAACCGAATTCGTGTGATCCACCTCCATTGACAAATGCACGTTATCAGGTAGAATCCTGTGTATTTCTGATCCGCAGCACATAGAACTAGCATCAGTATTTTAAAAGTTGTTGTTAAGACTTTACCTTTTATTGTAATCACTACTCATCAGCAAAATTGGCAGCAACCCCATCGCTACTTCATGACGTTTTTGTGGCCCGTTCTCAAATTCCACGAACATTCCACGTTGTACGTCTCTATGTACATTCCAACAAGAGTCATTCTCTGAGTTAGTTTTCTATTTTGGGCCTTCAACAGACTGTGAGCTCCTTTGAGTTCGTGCTGTTTGTGTCCGTCTAGTGTTTTTCTAGAGCGTAGAAGACGATACATTTTGCTTTAAAATGTTGAATGAATTCCCCGACAATATCTCTGAATTTAGACAGTGAAAATAATGGAATGTTGGGTCAATCCAAAGTCATGTCCGACGATGCCTGTAGCGACTGAATTGCCACCGCTTGGTCCTGAGCATTCAGAGAACTGTCACTCGATCATTAATGGATTTCCATGGGGACAAGGCGTACGTTGGATATCTTTTATAACATTTCTTTGTTTCAATTAAAACGCTTGGAGAGTTGAGGTTTTAATTTAAGAAAGCATTCATGTCACTTGTTCATTTCAGGGTCATTCTAATCCTAAAAATTTCCTCTACTGAAAAACATAATGTAGCCACAATATAAGCCCTAAGCGCGAATAAGAATATTTTACTTGGTTAATATAAGACAACTAGCGTAATGTCGGGACAACTTAGCATAATACATTTGAAGAGCATTGTCACATTTAAAATGTTATTATAATTGTACCTGCAATGGAACACTATTTTGTGTGAGAGGATTCCATTTATTTCGTTTTTCATGAATTAATATCATAGACGTTAGTTGCCGAATAATAAATCGATCGAAATCTCAGGGTTCTGGAGGTAGTTCGACACCTGAACAACCCCCGACCACCACCACCCCCGAACAACCCCCGACCACCACCACCCCCGAACAACCCCCGACCACCACCACCCCCGAACAACCCCCGACCACCACCACCGAACAAGCAACAACGAAAGCTGCACCGCCTACTCATTTACTTGACACCTTCACCATTCTCGCCCTATCAGCAGTGCTGTTCGTATTCAGAACGCTATGAGAGGATCAAATCAACCGTCTCCTTCAATAACAACTAAATACCGATGCTATTCGATACCTTAAATAACCGTTGAATATGAGTTCAGTTTCTAGCTGGATGCTGTCACTGTCACTACCAATTAATTCTTTTCTGCAATAATTATTTTAAACAGTTAGCTCTATTGCCATGTTTCTACCGTCATTCACTATATTTTCCAATAAATTCTTTCTATAATAAATGATGTGAAGTGTGGTTGATGCTTACTCCGATGATTATTACACATTTATCATTACTGTCATCTATCGATAACTCGTGGTATTCTATCTCAACTTCACAGTCAACTTCACAGCTACCTTGTTTTTGTATGCGCAATAATTCGTTCAGCGATTGCCAGTGGTGAGAGTATCTTACTAGCATACTCAGAAGTGTAAATTGAATTGTTTAGAGGATAAATTGGAAATGAAAACTAGATATTCTGGCACTCCACTGATTTGAAAGCCAGATTGCTCAAATTGAGCAAAAATATTTCTAGTAAATTCGGAATCCCTTATTGTGAGTTCAGTGCCTGCATCTACTGATCTGTTGACCACATCTTTCATCTATTGCGTCTTGTTCCATTCTGTGTACGATACCACTTCTTCGTTGTGCGTCTCCCCATATGCAGTATTTCTTATTACGAGCGCTTTGTTACCTACTCCTATCAAAGGCACTAGACAGTGTTGTTCGATAAATTCTTTGGTGACTGTTCTCTGCACAAGTAAAATGATCCCTGGAATGTTTCATTGAAAGATGAATGAGCAAATTACCAAAATATGAACCCGCCAATTTGCTCACCTTCCTCCTGTAAGCGGTTTCCTTCACATTGATAGACTATACCTTTTCCAGACTTCATCAGGTTTATATCGTCATCGCACTCAAGGGTAGGAAAATATGAACACCTTGCATTCAACCAGTTGATATAAACCATTCCTCGAAGTCGTCATCGTCCATGGTAGTCGTAACTAGGTCCAACTTAATATGCATGACCGTTTCGTATTTAAATGGATTACGATAATCTTCGAAATTCTAGCTAAGTATTATAAGCATTGGTAAATGTTCGTAAGAGGAGCACAGAGACGTTCGTTTTCGGACTTCGGAAAATTTGCTAATTTTCAGCGTTTTGGCCTCTGACCCAGAAGAGTGCCAATATTCTTTATCTTAATACATGTATTTCGTGTACTTTCCATGATTCAATCACATTTAGATAAGAAATGCAATCAAAATATCTGTCCTTTGCGTAGCTTAATGCATTATCCAGTGTAGATTTAGGAGAGGATTTAGAATGTTGGTCAAAAGTACTGCTTGAATGTTCATGCAAATTTCTGTTCACCTCGATGTATTGAGTGGATGTGATTTAAGGAATAGATCGAAGTAATATACACATGATCAGTTAAAGAAGTTGAATCCCTTGTCCACTACTGTGTTTCTATGAAGAATCTGATGCATCAGTGAGAACAAGTGCACTTATTTAACTATTTCACTGATTGGTGCGACTATTAGAGATGCGATAGTAGTGTAGAACGGAGCGGATGACTGTCTCACGACATCGTGTCTGTGTGAACGCGTTCACACACAAACAACTTCTGTTTGTGGGGGGGGGAATGGTGACAGCGATCGCTTATCAGTTGCTGTGAAGTGGTGATGTTTACTTCAGAGATGCGATGAAATGAAGAGCAATAATCATGATTGGCAGTTGAAGGAAACGTTTTGGATGGCATTTCAAGTTGACATTATCGATAAAGGAGTGAATGAATGATCTGACACTATTCTGCATGACAATTCGTTCGATAAGTACAGCAAAATAATTCCTTTATTCATTCTCTTTTTGCTCATATAATTGTTCTCGACATCACTATTGTTGCTACTAATATTGTTGTGAAACGATCCGAGCAGACTGCACTGCGCTGCACTGACTGCCGTGTGCAATGACGCATCGCTACCGTAATCACCAGAAGTGCAGAATACTTCAGTTGCTGATCAATTTCACTCTTATCACATCATTGGCGAACATATCTTGGTAAGTAGAAGCAATCACCTCAAACACTTCTTATTCATTCTATTTATACTCCCTTACATCTTCGCATTACCTACGCAAACAAATGTTACGAACGAAAATTGTTGCAATTTTGTTACATCTCGTCATTGGGGTCGAATACATGGATTTCGTGTAAAGATTCATTGAATTTGGGAATGTCAACATTCTGAGTGTGCTTCAGTGAAGGTTTCGATCAAGTGAAATTTTGCCCATTTGCTCTATTGCTGGCATTGTTATTGTATGCGTCGATTGCTTTGAAAGCATGATGTTCTGAAGTATCCAGCACTACTGCTTCAGACTGTAAAGAAACCAAACGGGCAATTCCAAAAGGAGTCCTTGAGCGCTTCGCAACTGAAATTTAGTTTGAAGCATCGTATTGCCGCTTAAACTCGATTCGTCATCAAACAGCGATAGCTCAGAGCTTGCAAAAATTTGCGTAACATTTTGCGACCTCTGAAGAAACTGATATAAGCGCTCAGTTTAGCGCACACGCTATCGTAATTTGTCGATCTATTTTTCGAGCAAACTGGCACAATTCAAAATCCTCTCCGTACATAGGGAGAAATGTCACGGGTTTGGATTGACAGTAAAAACTTGCAATCTGTTGATCGAAGAGAGCATATGGTCAACTGGCTGTAGGTGGTGTATGCCGGTTTACTAGATTTTGCACTATGCGGTTGACGGTGATAAAGGAACGATGGCACTGAGTGAAAATGCACCGATCAGCAAACTTCAGTTGTTTTACAAGCATTAACTAAATTGGCATGAAAGTTACGAAATTTGGTGGCAGTTGAATGATAGGTGAAAATTTTGTTATTTTAACATTTCGACAGTTTTTAATTTTTTAAATGCAGCTGTCTTGTTGATTGGCATGTACCAAGTTATCATTTATGAGGCATAGTGCTTAAAAGTGCATTTTGACGGTGATAAGCAATCAACATGTCAGTCAGCTCAGTTCATTCGTCACGTTCCGTTTCTTCCTTGCTTTGTGCAGGGCTGTTTTTTTGATTTCAGAACAGTTGAAAGGAAGGCAGGCAATCAAAAATTAAATTTATATGTGACATAAGCCAGCGATATTTTTATTCTCTGCAACCTTTGAGCATTTCATTTCCCTTTCCTTTGAGAATTTTTAGAAAATATCAAATGACATGATTTTTATTTATTTATTTAATCAGCAAATCAAACTCATTACTAGTTTATGCCTCTCTGTTATTACCAATATCACTAATATCACATTCTTCCTTCCTTGGCATTCTTCTTTCCGCGCAGCTAACGATAATAGCGTTTGGAATCATCTGTCTTCATGAAATCCGAACTTGAATTATTGATTTGGCAAGTACAGAGGTTTTGGGCTACTCTCCCATATGCCCATTTATTTCTAGGGAGAGGGACTCAGAAAGAGCCCGAAAATACATTCCGATTGATCGATTGAACACTTGTCCAACGATCGTTCAGAGTAGTTGTTTGGAACAGCCATCAGTAGTGAATCAGTAATCTTTCGTTATCAGTAATAAACGATTAATGTAACCGAGTAGATCCATAGCAATCGGCATATCAAGCACGCCACAACCAACCAATAACGAGTGCCTGTTGCCATAGATAATTTGCATAGTTAAATCCAGCCGAATACCAACAACAATCCATTAAGCCATCACAACAATGACGAACATTTTGCCGATCGCATAGAACGATCGACAAACCAACCGTTCACCGTCATCCCAGAATGTGAACAACCAATGATTATGATAATGACATGATTATGAAAGCATAATATTTGCGAGTGATCCGTCGAAGATGATCAGATTCGAGATGGATTCTATCAAAATGAAAATCATTGAATTAGAGTGACCAATGATGCATCGATAGCACTCAGCGTCTGTTCTTTACAGTGATGCGAACCCTTTACCAGATCCAGACTCACTGTTTAGCTATGAAGATATCGAAAACGTCCTGCGAAATTCAACTCGTGCACTGGATTTCTCAATAATTCTTTATAGACGGTTTGTTTCCATTTCATACATTTTTCTCTTTGCGAATGCAGCAAGAAAATTTGTTTTATAAGTCAGCTAATCCGTGGAATCTTTGCAAGTCATGTTCGCTCGAGATTTTTATCGTTCGTTTGCCTCAATACACTCATAATCGTAATCGTAAAATTGGTAAATGTCTATCTTTATGACTTGTGGTACCGCTGATTGAGAGTTGATGAATATTTAGATGCTATACGCGGTGCTGGTTGCGATTTCAGTCACGAATCGGCAATAGATCATTGGTGAGTCTTGCTCGAGAGCTGTTCAAAGAGGACGAACACTCGGCATATTGCAGGTGTTATTTTCTTCTCCCATGCAGAAGATTGTTGAGCTTTTCGGATTCAGCTTCTCTGAGTTTTGGTTCATTCGAGTTATTCGAATAGGAATTTTTCATTGTCCATCATCAACCTCAAATCAGTTCTTGCTGAACATTTCAATGTGATGCTCTCGAACACTTAGTAAGGCTCCTTCAGTTTGGATTGAACTAGAAAATTTAGAACAGATTTTGTTTCCAGTGAATACAATAGGACCAGGCAGTGTGTGCGATCGTGTGTGCCACATCCTGACAAAATGAGTCACGTCAAACCGTTCTTCCAAAGGAATTACCTTAACGAAATGCTTTGCATCAAGCATTATGATGGTTTGTTCTCATATTTTCAAAGTGTTATTCTATTCAGTTGTGCTTCCAAACTGATGAAAACGACTCCACTGTACGTCTTTCGATCAACTATTTACTCATATTTAAATCTAACACTTTTACATGAGGCTCATGGTGATTCGGATGCAACAACATGACAAAAGCGAACGAATGCAATGTTGATTGTCATAAGAAATGCTTTCATTGTTGCACCAGTGATTTTTGATGGTTCCCAAATGGAACGATCTGCCTTGTACGAAGATTTTGTTGCATCGCTTTTATTTTATTTATCAGTTAACTGCTAAATTTGACAAGGTGTATCAAAGCTTTTTTCTATCAACTTCAGAGTTTCGAAGGCATTTACCTTGTTATTGGAATGAGCGAAAGTCACTGGAACATTTCTTGGTGCGATGTGGCTATTTTGCTCTGGATGAAAGCACATCGTTGAGAGCAACGAAGGTCACTTGCAGGTACACACCTTCATTAGGTGTTTGTTTTGATTCGTTCAGAGTGCGAAATTTATCCGATTCGAGATGTCAGCTCGCGACTGATTCAGTCCCGTGTGGAAAAAAAATGAAATCCCTAGTTGCGCTCATACAACTGAAAGGGAAAATCAGTAGTGCTTATGGTTGTGGAAAGGTATCCATTTGACCAAAACGGTCAACGTTAAAGCAATTGAGTAGGCGAAGAAGAGCAGCCAAGCGGAAGGAATTTCATTTTGATTCTGAAAAGTTCTAAGAAAACGTTAAAATATTTGCAGAGCATTGACGTGCGTCCTTAAAGCGATACCAGAAACGATTCGCCGAGAATGCGACGATTCGATGGCTGCGGAATTCATGGAGAAAATTGTTGGTGCATTTTTAAGGGAACGAATTCGATTGAATAAAATGAAACGAATGTGTGCCGAACAAATATTGTAGTGCTCAAATTATGCTTATGCCGTAATCGCCTTGAATACTTGCGTCTCTGGGAAAACTGGATAACAGTGGTAGGCTAGCAAATGTTTCCTAGGGTTCTTCTTTTTTTTCACGTGACAGCCTCATGCTGGCAGATGAATTCATATCAAACAGCGACACCTTTTGGAGCAGTTTGATTACGTCCAAACGTTCGTACCCAACGAGAGTATTCAACGGTATGCGGTGTATTCATCTCATCGTCGCACTTAGAATCATTTATTTTTTCAATTCACATTAATTGTAAACATCCGCGTATTTTTATTCCACTTATTTCGTTCGGTGTAATGTTCATTACATTGTGTAAAATCGATCAACGGCTCGATTAGATTTTATTTTCAAGCATTTATCTTCACAAAAACATTCTGTCGTTCAGTTGCCACATCAATTGTCGTCTAAGCTGTATGATTCGAAAAGAGCGTGTAATGATCTCATCCGTTTAATGACATTTGTTGGGATTGAAAATGTGGATGAAAATGATGCATTGAATCAGATGAGCTGGATGAAATGCGGTGATGACGACTTTCACTTATTTAATGCAAGCTTTTACATTACAACATTGGAAATTTTCACAATTCATACTAATTTTACTAATTAATGATCGAGAAGTTAAGCATTTCTTTCAAAACGATTCCGTTCTGATTCAGAAATTCATTTGAACACACAAAAATGAAACCGAGCTGTGCGAATGTTGTTTCATTTCACATAATAAAATGTTTCTTTACATTCGGTGCAATGCACAGCAGATTACTCACGTTATCCATATCCTTGCAGAAAAATATGCATTATAAAATATATGTTGAAAATTATGGCAACTAATCTCACAAATGTCAGTGTTGCATACAATATTCATCTGCAGTGCGGAGGTTATTCTTTTCGAAAATTGAACATTACTTACGAAGATTCATATTGTATCTATCAGTTGTTTACTTTTGGAAAACACATACTATGATTGATTCTTTGGAAATAGAAACAGATAACAGAAGCAATCAAGAATACACATTTTTAAAATGATTATTCTGTCAAAATAAGATTATTCTGTCAAAATGATCTGAACATGAAACAATCACATGAAGTATTACAAATACACACATACACAATACAGCATTATTCTCGCGTTCATCATTAAATAATTCTCAATTCACAGTCTATCGGCAATTCATTCGTAATTTAATAATCACAGTTGGAAAATTTCATAACTGAGAATTTGATGATCCACATTAATCAGATAAACGAAAGCATAACGTTTTATCAACAGAACATCACTCCAGATGATCAGAATGAAGATTGATGATCAATTGTTGCCTGAGAGTTTCTGATAGAGTGAAATTTTGAGTTGATGAAGTATCAAGCGTTCTGAACCACAAAATGTGATCGCTTCAAAAAGTGATACATTTAAGAGATTGTGAACAGATGCGTAAGGAATGAGGACAATGTTTCTTGGGATTGCTCAGAACGGTAGAACGATGTTGAACATAGACGAGTGTCTTGGTGAGGCGTGTAACATACGAGCGGGACAAGATTTTCGTCGAATGACTGAAGCAACTGAATAGCGTCTGTTATAACAGCATTATTGAGATTTGGAATAAAAAATGAGCATAAATTAATGAGAAAATATAAACATAAATAGCGTTTTAATTATATTTCGCTATGTCGCGATCAGATTCGAAATTGTTTTTGAATGCAAGGTCGAACATCGTTTGATAGGAAATATTTCATGATTGCCGCGGTGAGGTCAGGCAATCTCACTGGGAACCTTACTAAACAAACACAGGGTCAGTAACGTCAAGTCAAGTTTAGTTTGGCACTTCATGTTACAAATTCTTGTTGAACATAACGCGATCATCACTATCATATCAACAATTGACACTCAGAATTCACAATACGCTGACATTTCAAGCTGCAACACCGGTGCAATTAGTATATCACCAACCTCATTCTTAATTCCGTACGAATCTGCATCTGGAGTGAAATTTTGGCAACAATAAGACTCAACGTAGTGTTAGGAAAATTTGACTGAATCGCATCGACTAATATTCACATAAACCGTATCATAGTTCGTCTTTTATAACAATAGAAAAGTGTATGGGTTCATCAATAAGCTTTTGGATATCAGTTGAAGAATAATGATGTGAGTGAATGCAGATGATGAGATAGGGCTGTTGTTTTTTCTCGTTCACGTCTGATCTGAGATGTCTTTTCTATTGATGTTTCAATCTCCTCAGATTAAGATAATGATTTCCTGATAAGTGCATAATACAGTGTTGCTGAACTCAATAGTTCGGTATAAGTCATTTAATTAGTAACGATGTTACGACAAATACGAACATAAAACCGCAAATAGCTAATATTATGTATTACGTTTTCAGGAACTGATCCGCAGGATAGAACCCATCCGCAAGTATAGCTTTATCTATTCGAAGATGCTCTAATATTTTTAAGTGGGATTCAGTGAGATATGGTAGATCAAACAGATCATGCGCTGTCAATCAAATATATCTTCATACGTTTTAAAATTGCCCTTGTAGCCTAAACTGAGCATGCAAGAATCATAAGCCCTTTATCATCTGTTCCACCATGTGTACTCATCCACCTCAAATTTCCAGTACAACAAGATCATTTCAGTCAGAAAGAAAAACATCAGAATAAAACATAGTAACTTTAAAATATAAACAGCGTTCAGTTCAGTTAAAACATTATCACATTCAATGCGATTGTGTTGGTAGCACATGAAATTCAAGGACGGCTTCACTTAATGACTCGATGAAACTTTTCATGGATATGATTACGCACAAACTTCATTCATATCAAACCTTTTAACATCTTTCAAATGGCAGAAGCTATTAATGTGAACGAATTGATTAATTCAAGTGCTATAGAATAACAACCGAAAAAATCACTCATTCAATTTCAGTACGATACTCAACGCATTCTGTTGGTTTGGCACTCCAATGAAATCGTTTCAAAAGAATCAAAAAGTTGTCGTCAATTCAGCAATGATGCTTCAAGTAAAATAATACGCTTCAGTGATAATAAGAACAATCAATAGATATTTATGAATACATTTTAATCACAACAATACGGCACTATGTACAAAGTATTCGGTTCGAATTTGAGAGCATTGGCAACAAATCGATCATAACTCATTTGTAGTAATGACAGATGATGCACATACAAATAGATGTTCAAGGCAAGCCACATCTTTGAGGTATTTAACTGTTGAAATCAATTTAAGAATACAACTCAAATGAGTTGCATGAAAAAGGATCAATATCAGAGGTTGCAACAAATTTTGCAACACAGAATCAAATTCCGATAGGAACCAATGAGGATTTACTTGCACGGATTGATCCAGTTAGCAATACGCTAAAACTGCTAATGTTAACTTCCAACCTTAACACGCAACTTCGACTCTCAGCTTGAATCAAAACGAAAGATTGAGAGAAGCGAACGAAGTGTGACCGAAATATATACGGAATAAAAATCGTTTGTTCTTGACTAATAACAAATGCAATCAAATATCTTGAACTAGCTGTAATGAATGTCATCGAATGAACCAGCTAATGAGACAGTAAATAAATGGTTGAATGAACAATTGCTTTTGAATATTAATGACAGTTTATTAAAATGACTCGGTTTCACATACAGCTAAATCTCGGTTTACTAACGATTTGGGTTGCAAGCAAAATTTCCGGCAGAATTCCGTTTCGGTTCATAACCATTGCTGACTTCACAACCTTGGTTAATCAAACGCCACGAGAGTCCTCGATGAGAGGAGAAACTGCTAAATCTCAACAAACTTCTACTGATAAACTTTCGAAGATGCTGAAGGCAGGCTATCAGACAAGCTTCCCAAGCACTCATACAGACATTACCAAAGAAGACGACTCTAACTCCGACCAAATATTCTAATATGATCTGAGCACCACGAAAAGTTTACTAATGCAATTGTTGATGCTCTACGTTATCAATTAAAATTGTCGCTACGAAGATCTGCTCCAACTGGAACCAATTAGGTTATCTTTCATTGATTGCAATGGTCAAAGGTGCTTCGTTTAGCCACCTACTCGCTTTACGCTTAAGTTTATGGCATGAACTGTAATCAAATATACCTCATGCTGCATTTCAGCATTACCGTACGAAGAATAAGATCTAGAGAGGCTGAAGAACAACAGCGTTTTTCATATCGGGTGCATAGCTCGGTGGTACGAACGGATCAGTCAAAGGCTGATGATGGTCAAAATAGGGATATGCGGCGAAATGAGGAGGTATCAGGTGATGTGGATAGACTGCGTTGTGATTCAAGAACGGCGACATCTGAACCAGATTGGAATTCGCCTGCTGATTACATGCATTATGAGGGATTTGTGATTGATTGCTGTTATTGTTCGAGTTGATCGTGGACGATATGGGTACAGATGAGGAGAGCGGTAAGGAGGGTGACGATGCAACTGTTGCTGTTGTCTCATTGCCGGTTAATGAGGACGTTGACGATGTGCGATCGCAGTTAAGATCACTATTTGCACAATCATTATTGAAGGATTTACTCGATTGTGATGATGCTATAATAGTGGTTGTGTTGGTGGGATGGGGCATTAGTAGGTGAGAAGATGGAGCTGGTTGATTCGGTGTTAGCGGAGATTGCATGAATCGTAATTGTTGTTGGTTGTGATGAGGCAGAGCATGGAGGTTAGAACGAGCGCTCGCGTGGTGTGCCTGCGGAGGTTGTTGATGAGGCAAATGACTGCCCAGATAGCCAGGGTGCAATCCATGAGCACCATTCACAGTGTTCAGCAGTGATTGTCCAGGCATACCAACTAAACACTGTTGTGATTGGCTTACGCTTGGAGCAGCACCAAGCAAATGCTCCATGCCAGGTGGTGCAGCACGTCGTTTCAACATTTGATTGTAATCGGCTGGCACATACAATTGCTCGTATGCGCGTTTATGGGCCTGAAAACATTTGGAAATTTTCTGATGAATGCGAACTTCTTCGATATCGTTTCACTCATCACGCCAGAAACTCTAGCACTGCAATCAATAAATCAAAAAATATTAAAATTAGATTAGACTGAGTTGAATTGTGAAAAAGGAACCGTCAAGATGATGTGAAAATTCCCGTGAGTCTAACTTCAACGATAAGCTCAAAAAAATGGAAGAATACGTTAAATGAAAGATGAAAAAACATCGTCAGTAGGATGAAAAAATTCGAAAATTCACAAAAATTAGCAAACAAGTTGCTTTGGCCTCGTACAAATGACTTTGGGGCATTTGCGTTCGCAATCTTCAGATTTGTCACATATTGAAACATCCATTGGAATTTTTATTGGACGGAATGAACTGAATCAATTACTTTTCAGTAACTGAGGAATGTGATGATGGAATATTGCTATAGAAAGGTGAATTTCCTTCTTGGCACAATGTAATATGATATAATTCACATGAATGAAACATAATTTCAACAATGAATTCATAATAATCGTTGAAGAAAGAGTACTGAATTGATTCATACATTCAGGAAATTATGAACTGTCAAGCGAACGCAATTAATGTTTCTTTTTAATGCGTGATTCAGTTAGTTATATTTTGTTGAAGCTGTTGTGCGATTGATTATTACTCCTATTACACAAGGTAGCATCCACGCAATCAAATAGCACCCTTAAGAGAATGTGAAGATTCTAACAACATCAGACACACCTCTAACAACCTACAAACGCATTCTGGCACATTTTCTTACTGTATTTAAAGTTGAGCATTCCTACAGCATTTCTACATTAACTAATCTTTTTAAACGTATGTTTTCCTGGTAACTGAGTGGCTAGTAGTCGTGTATATTACATTATCCAATCAGGGAAGGATCATTCAAGCGAGAGCCAGAAACGTGCAAAGACAATGTGACATGTGAAATTTAGTTGTTTTATATGATGAATTCAAGTTTTGATTAAGTGCCGGTTCGAGGATAGCTGCTTCTCGGTTTTGGATCTGGAAAAAAAGGCCCCTCCCTGATAACTGCAAAGAGGTTGCTGCCTAGGACAGTTCTCCTAGATGGTGGGCAATTGTCCAGTGGTCAACACAGTCGGAAATTTTGCAGATCATGTCAGCAATTTTCAGGTGCTAATAAACTTCCATTTGCATTATGAGTGTGATAAAATTAAAAAAAACGGATCAATCCTTAGAAACCGAAAAACTTCACAATACCTGTCGAATTTCAGCATTCTGTGCAGCCGGCAACTCAATGCTCGTTGCATTATTGCAACGTTTCTTCGCACACATCGCACCTGTCATGTAACGATTATCGAAAAATCTGAAATCGATCGCAATGAAAAAATATATTAAGGAAAATTTTTTCAAAAATCAAAAAGTAGTTTTATCAAATTTTCGATCACATTGATAGTACGCATGAAGAATTGATTCATGCATGATGCTTAAACTGATACACCGTATTTTGATTGTCTGGATGGAATGAAACATTTCAGAACGTTCATGCAAAGAATTGCAAATTGCAATTTTGAACATTCTAGCATTCGTATTTATTTGATATTTATGAATCTTCATTTCATAATCGCATCGCTTTCCAAAAGCTTTTCAAAGGAATACTTTGAAGGTGATTTGCAGTCAGATAAGAAGTCACAGTTCAGTGATCTGTAATCGTAACCTTTTGTCAAGGCATACAAGGCATATTTGACAGTCTGGCATACGACAATCCTCGCATTGATTGCAACCAACACGTGCCTTGAACGTTGGCGCATCACGCTGAAAAATCCGATTCCAATAAACCCTCACTCAATGGTGTGCACGTATTTTGTGAAGATGCAATATTACATCATTTGCACCATTTGAATGCATCATCCATTCATCCATACCCAATTTTCGAATTTTCTCTTCCTGGTTCATCTTTCGGAACTTCTGAGCTCAAACTTACTTTCCGATCCTATCCTTTATAAGTTCAGTGACTCTTTATATAATCTTGCGCAGATGGGCTTATCAGACTCATGCATTTTCATTGACTATTTAAATGCGGATGCTTAAGATTGCAAACAGAAGTACTACAAGCAATATGTATCATAATCAACATCATTCAAAAAGAGCCTTACAGTTAGTTTTTTTATTTCACGCTCACATCTGAGTAACTCTTTTCTATATTCTTTTTTGAACATGAACGATCTGGTAGGATTACAAATAAAAATAAAACATTTACTATGAAATAATAATGATAACAACAAGTTAAGATTGGCTGATTGCATTTCATGATAAAGGAATATTGCAAATCGACTAAATGACTGGATGAGATGGAAATAACGGCGATGATCATATCAAGAAATTCGAATACCTGCAATCTGTTTTCGAGCACACGCAAACACCTCCGTTCAATACACGATTGTTTCTTGACGCCTGGCCCACCGAACTGAGGACTGTCTTGACAGTACGTACAATGACCGCAAGGTTTACACTGACAACCACGACACACTCCACATCTACGCAAATAATCTCTTTTCATCTCGAAACCCACTCATTGTAATTAACTCTCCGATAAAATTGCATTTGTTCCAAAGATAATGTTTCATTATTTTAAGCTTTCATTACTCGCTTCTTGCTCTTAGCACACACAGCAACCCAGTGAAGAGCGATAACTTATAGGATGAATGAAGAAGAGAAACTGTTGGAATTGATGCGCGAAGAATACTCAAAAATTATCGTGTCTTGGTGGTTTTGTAGGAGTCGATCTGAATGACAAATGCTATTAACAATAAGTGTGAAGAGTTGAGAAGCTGAATGAGAGTTAATTTCGATACCTTTGTGAACGATTCATCGATGATGCCATCAAGACCGGTTGTAGTGCAGATGGAGTAGCATGAATTAGGGCGTTATGTGTCATTGGAGTGAACGTATTGGACAATGTTGCGGACAGTGCTACCTGAGGCTGTGGAGGGCCAGGATTGAAATTATGATGGTGAGTGTTCAAGTGGAGATGATGCGGACCGTGGGGATACATTCGATTGGTGTTTTGATTGCTGTCGACCATTAGCATTGGTCCCATTGACATCAGAGTGCTCATCACACTGAAATCATCAACATCCAAATGAGAATTCATCACGATTGCCGCAAACAAACGCTCGTTTAACGCGATTTCGATCCGATCATAGAAAGATGATACTTGTGATAAGCACGTCATAATGATAGCAGCATTTCATGGTAAAATTGGTTAGAATGATATCTTCATATAACAAGATACTGATAGTGAGTTAAAAATTAGAATGGAACAGTAGAATGGAGAAAAGTATTTACAATCATCATTGCGAAAAGGCAAAATTTATCATCGTAAATGGCATACACAAAGCCATGGAAGTCATTTTTGAGGTGTTTAGTAAAATTATGATTCTCTGGTGCGGATGTAGCAATTAAACTAAAATTCAGTGAGTTCATAAGAGAATGTCAATTGGAGAGCAATCTTTGACAACAACAGATCATATATTTGAGTACCACTCAAAAATTCGCAATAGCATTCGATTATTGAATCAAGCCACGCAACACACTGCTGATAGGATACAGCAATTGGCTAGAAAAAAAACTCACTAAGTTTGTGAAAGCTATGTGAAATAGCCAACGTTTTTGAGGACACTTCCCAAGAAATTCAGATATCCTTGTAAGGATGTTCCGAAATGTTGTTGGATAATGTCGACGAATTCAAAATTATGACATCATCACATAGGGAACAATTTCATATTCTTTTTACTAAATTACTTATTAGCAAACGCGTACTGTTACGCATTTTAATTGGCAATTCCGTCGATATATGAGCGTTTGTAATTAATTCATTTTATATAAGCTGAGGGTTCTGACGATAGACCATCCAGGTAACATAGTACATGGTGTTATTGAAGTGAATTTTGATGAGGTAGAAGAATGGATTGACGAAAACGAATTACATTGTAACGTTCTATTTGAATGACATCAAATGATCGATGAAATTGATCGGTGTTTTGAGTCAATTTTAGATAGCACAAGTTGACTTCTTAGAAACATTTCTAAGATGTTAAGCTTTCATACCATTTTTGAAGGAGCTGCTGTGGAAAAAACTGAAATTCATTCGTCGGATGTCGAAGAATCTTGCGACAACCCTGCAGCGGCCAACCTGATCCACCATGCAGCGGTATTACATATACCTCCCATCGGTAATATAATTTTTGCGCAAACTTGTGCACATTTGGGAAGATGACAATGCCAGAGAATGGGAGTTCGTGATGAGCTGGTCGTTTTCATGACTCTCATCATGACCATCCTGCTTCATTATTGCTGGCAAGATGTACGCGCTGCTGTTGAACCTCATCATGGATCTCAAAGATCCATCATAGGAACAACCGAAAGAAGCATCGTGACTATAGGCGGAATCATTATTGAGAACTGATTCGGAAGAACTCGGAATTATGAATCGCATTTATTGCCTCAGCCAATTTTATCGATCATTTCATTCTGATTGAGGATATGGTCAGATTAGAAAATGCGAATTAGTCATTCGGATAATGAACGCTAGAATAATGAGCCTCATCATGGATCTCAAAGATCCATCATAAAACAACTGAATGAAGCATTCAAAAAACACATCCTCCATGGAGCTTTACACAGTTGTGGGTCGGTTCAAAAAAAGATTCATTAAAAGAAAGTATATCCAGCAACACATTGAACGCTAAACAGAACGGCTGCTGGATAGAAAATGTTATGATGATAACGTTGACAATAATATGTCAGATGAAATGTCAGTGTTTCTCGATGCATATTTTTATAATTGTATATTTTATGCTTCTATCACACAAATATTAATATGCTGTATGTGAATAATACACAAGCACATTATGTAGAATGTTCGATGCTTATCTGTATACTTATAATATAAAAATGATGATATTACTTATTCACTGATGAATATATATTATAATCTGAATGTGGGTATGTATTATGTTTATGAATAGTAATAACCAAATGGATGTGATATGATTTATCGGATTATGAGAAGAGCCGATTGGAAATCAGTCTTGAAGGCAGTCAAACTTCCAATTAAAACAGCAATATCGTTAACAATAAAATTCTAATTTTGTTCCTTTGAATAGGATATGTGCCTTCTACTAGTTTTTATAGCTGTACGATTATTGCATTGTTTTGCATTCGCTTCATATCGAATCACCATCATCCATCAGTATTAATCTCAATATCAAATTAGCTCGTTACAAACTCAATCAAAACGCGCAAATATCAAATCGAATATGAAATAAAATCCTTATTCACTAATTGAACGACCGTATTCTTATCAAAAACTTAATAGTATGAGATGTGATTCAGTCTTATTCACTAATAATCCTTTTGTTCGCATCATTCAACTCAAAATTTTTCAACATAACTTTCGCTGACATACAGCCGATCTTTTCGTAAAATCTTTCTCAGTATTGACGGTTCAAGCAACTGGACAATCTTGCTGAATAAGCCATATCCAGTCAACATATTAAACAGGAATAGTATGAATAATACCCTCAAGGCTATATGTTCATTGATATTATAACAGTTCTTTTGATATGAAATTTTGCATCTATCGTTAAATAGAAACGAAATCGTTGATAGTGAGTCATTTCACGACGCATCAATGAAGAAAAATTTCGATTAAAAATGTTGTCTTTTAAATGTTATTGAGCATTCTAAAAATAGCTCTCAATCGTTGATATAATCGAGCAAGCATTTTACCTATGCTCTCAGATCATGAACAGATTCTAATAAGCATGACGAATGTAATAAGCTCAGTATGAGGCGCATGAAAACAAAAGATCAGTAATATTGTTTGAGCTACTGATTGACAAATTATTCTCATGCAAATTGCCATATGCTCAGTAAATAAAGCACATAAATCTGATATGTGCACAGTAACTCTGTTGGAATGCGAATCGCATTAATGAAAACGATAGTCATTCTGATAAGAATTACTATCACAGTGGCAGTAGTACTAGTAATAATACACATTATTGCTGCTATTATTATTATTATTATTATTATCGATATTATTATTCTCATTACTATAATCATTGTCAATATTACTATTATTATTAATAATAGCAATAATAATAACGAAAAGATCTCAGTCATTAATGCCACTATAATCGAGAGGAACAGCAGTAATAATAAGAGTAATAGCAATGCTAGTAATAGTATTCGATAAAGTGCCACGCAAGACGACAAACTGAGCCATTATTGAAATTGGACTAGGCAAGATTGGATAAAATGCATCAGTAGAGGAGACTTATGAAGCAGATACTGATCATAATTGAAGTTGGAAGAGGAAGAAATGAGAGTTATACGCGATCTTTTAAGGCTGATCGAATGATTGCTGCGAATCGATGATTTCGATGGAGGGCATTTATGAAGAAGTGTGTACCTCACGTAGAGCTACCACTCTTCATCGTGACCTTTCTCGAATCCACTTGAAAATGTATCCGACTATGAAGTGTCTCGAGTTTGCGGTAGTAATCAGCTTTTGAGCCGGCATTAAGCTTGGGTTTGTTTCAGATTGGCACGAATGATCGAGTAATATTTTCAACCATGCGGACAGAAGCCGCACAAGTAGTACACATCAAGATTGCTGAAACATCTTCTGCCTATGTGAACTCCGTTAAATATTGTGGAATTTCAGCGGCAATACGTGTTGTGTGATTCGGTGAGTCGCAAGACCAGCTGCGAGCAATAACAAAAAAAGAGTATTACGTACTTTGATCAAAGCGTTTCAAATTGGATCGTTACGAGTGACGAAAAATTGAGTTAGAAGTGTTCCGTTGAACAAAGCATCAACCTGTTCGCTATAAACCCCGTCCATACCTCCGTAAATCAACGAATAACACCAACCCAATGCAATGCTCAAACATTGACCGAGGTTGGCGTTAGTGAAGTCTGAATTTAAACACCCATTTTTGAGTGATGCTACGTGATTTATGAAAAACATCAGTTTAACAATCTGTAAGGATGGATTGAAAAAGACTGAAGTTTGCATCTGATCACGAGTAAAGCGTAGCAATACGTAACTGAACGAAGTAAGGCTATCCTCA